>JAVRKA010000855.1:0-45653 GCA_034508555.1 Venustoraphidia nigricollis | reverse complement strand
ATTTTTAAAATGCCAATCGGCAACTATATCTGAAATGCCTATCGGCGCCTATATCTGAAATGCCTATCGACACCTATATCTGAAATGCCTATCGACACCTATATCTGAAATGCCTATCGACACCTATATCTGAAATGCCTATCGACACCTATATCTGAAATGCCTATCGACAACTATATCTGAAATGCCTATCGACACCTATATCTGAAATGCCTATCGACACCTATATCTGAAATGCCTATCGACACCTATTTTTGAAATGCTTATCGGAAACTACATCTGAAATGCCTATCAGCACCTATATTTGAAATGACTATCGGCAATCATATCTGGAATGCCTATCGGCACCTATATTTGAAAAGCCTATCGGCTTCTATATCTGAAATGCCTATCGGCACCTATTTTTAAAATGCCAATCGGCAACTATATCTGAAATGCCTATCGGCACCTATATCTGAAATGCCTATCGACACCTATATCTGAAATGCCTATCGACACCTATATCTGAAATGCCTGTCGACACCTATAACTGAAATGCCTATCGACACCTATATCTGATTTGCCTATCGACACCTATATCTGAAATGCCTATCGACACCTATATCTGAAATGCCTATCGACACCTATATCTGAAATGCCTATCGACACCTATATCTGAAATGCCTATCGACACCTATTTTTGTAATGCCTATCGAAAACTACATCTGAAATGCCTATCAGCACCTATATTTGAAATGCCTATCGGTAACCATATCTGGAATACCTATCGGCACCTATATTTGAAATGCCTATCGGCTTCTATATCTGAAATGCCTATCGGCACCTATTTTTAAAATGCCAATCGGCAACTATATCTGAAATGCCTATCGGCACCTATATCTGAAATGCCTATCGACACCTATATCTGAAATGCCTATCAACACCTATATCTGAAATGCCTATCGACACCTATATCTGAAATGCCTATCGACACCTATATCTGAAATGCCTATCGACACCTATATCTGAAATGCCTATCGACACCTATATCTGAAATGCCTATCGACACCTATTTTTGAAATGCCTATCGGAAACTACATCTGAAATGCCTATCAGCACCTATATTTGAAATGCCTATCGGCAACCATATCTGGAATGCCTATCGGCACCTATATTTGAAATGCCTATCGGCTTCTATATCTGAAATGCCTATCGGCACCTATTTTTAAAATGCCAATCGGCAACTATATCTGAAATGCCTATCGGCGCCTATATCTGAAATGCCTATCGACACCTATATCTGAAATGCCTATCGACACCTATATCTGAAATGCCTATTGACACCTATATCTGAAATGCCTATCGACACCTATATCTGAAATGCCTATCGACAACTATATCTGAAATGCCTATCGACACCTATATCTGAAATGCCTATCGACACCTATATCTGAAATGCCTATCGACACCTATTTTTGAAATGCCTATCGGAAACTACATCTGAAATGCCTATCAGCACCTATATTTGAAATGACTATCGGCAACCATATCTGGAATGCCTATCGGCACCTATATTTGAAAAGCCTATCGGCTTCTATATCTGAAATGCCTATCGGCACCTATTTTTAAAATGCCAATCGGCAACTATATCTGAAATGCCTATCGGCACCTATATCTGAAATGCCTATCGACACCTATATCTGAAATGCCTATCGACACCTATATCTGAAATGCCTATCGACACCTATATCTGAAATGCCTATCGACACCTATATCTGATTTGCCTATCGACACCTATATCTGAAATGCCTATCGACACCTATATCTGAAATGCCTATCGACACCTATATCTGAAATGCCTATCGACACCTATATCTGAAATGCCTATCGACACCTATTTTTGTAATGCCTATCGGAAACTACATCTGAAATGCCTATCAGCACCTATATTTGAAATGCCTATCGGCAACCATATCTGGAATACCTATCGGCACCTATATTTGAAATGCCTATCGGCTTCTATATCTGAAATGCCTATCGGCACCTATTTTTAAAATGCCAATCGGCAACTATATCTGAAATGCCTATCGGCACCTATATCTGAAATGCCTATCGACACCTATATCTGAAATGCCTATCGACACCTATATCTGAAATGCCTATCGACACCTATATCTGAAATGCCTATCAACACCTATATCTGAAATGCCTATCGACACCTATATCTGAAATGCCTATCGACACCTATATCTGAAATGCCTATCGACACCTATATCTGAAATGCCTATCGACACCTATTTTTGAAATGCCTATCGGAAACTACATCTGAAATGCCTATCAGCACCTATATTTGAAATGCCTATCGGCAACCATATCTGGAATGCCTATCGGCACCTATATTTGAAATGCCTATCGGCTTCTATATCTGAAATGCCTATCGACACCTATTTTTAAAATGCCAATCGGCAACTATATCTGAAATGCCTATCGGCACCTATATCTGAAATGCCTATCGACACCTATATCTGAAATGCCTATCGACACCTATATCTGAAATGCCTATCGACACCTATATCTGAAATGCCTATCGACACCTATATCTGAAATGCCTATCGACACCTATATCTGAAATGCCTATCGACACCTATATCTGAAATGCCTATCGACACCTATATCTGAAATGCCTATCGACACCTATTTTTGAAATGCCTATCGGAAACTACATCTGAAATGCCTATCAGCACCTATATTTGAAATGCCTATCGGCAACCATATCTGGAATGCCAATCGGCACCTATATTTGAAATGCCTATCGGCTTCTATATCTGAAATGCCTATCGGCACCTATTTTTAAAATGCCAATCGGCAACTATATCTGAAATGCCTATCGGCACCTATATCTGAAATGCCTATCGACACCTATATCTGAAATGCCTATCGACACCTATATCTGAAATGCCTATCGACACCTATATCTGAAAGGCCTATCGACACCTATATCTGAAATGCCTATCGACACCTATATCTGAAATGCCTATCGACACCTATATCTGAAATGCCTATCGACACCTATATCTGAAATGCCTATCGACACCTATATCTGAAATGCCTATCGATACCTATATCTGAAATGCCTATCGACACCTATATCTGAAATGCCTATCGACACCTATATCTGAAATGCCTATCGACACCTATTTTTGAAATGCCTATCGGAAACTACATCTGAAATGCCTATCAGCACCTATATTTGAAATGCCTATCGGCAACCATATCTGGAATGCCTATCGGCACCTATATTTGAAATGCCTATCGGCTTCTATATCTGAAATGCCTATCGGCACCTATTTTTAAAATGCCAATCGGCAACTATATCTGAAATGCCTATCGGCACCTATATCTGAAATGCCTATTGACACCTATATCTGAAATGCCTATCGACACCTATATCTGAAATGCCTATCGATACCTATATCAAAAATGCCTATCGACACCTATATCTGAAATGCCTATCGACACCTATATCTGAAATGCCTATCGACACCTAAATCTGAAATGCCTATCGACACCTATATCTGAAATGCCTATCGACACCTATATCTGAAATCCCTATCGACACCTATATCTGAAATGCCTATCGACACCTATTTTTGAAATGCCTATCGGAAACTACATTTGAAATGCCTATCAGCACCTATATTTGAAATGCCTATCGGCAACCATATCTGGAATGCCTATCGGCACCTATATTTGAAATGCCTATCGGCTTCTATATCTGAAATGCCTATCGGCACCTATTTTTAAAATGCCAATCGGCAACTATATCTGAAATGCCTATCGGCACCTATATCTGAAATGCCTATCGACACCTATATCTGAAATGCCTATCGACACCTATTTTTGAAATGCCTATCGGAAACTACATCTGAAATGCCTATCAGCACCTATATTTGAAATGCCTATCGGCAACCATATCTGGAATGCCTATCGGCACCTATATTTGAAATGCCTATCGGCTTCTATATCTGAAATGCCTATCGGCACCTATTTTTAAAATGCCAATCGGCAACTATATCTGAAATGCCTATCGGCACCTATATCTGAAATGCCTTACGACACCTATATCTGAAATGCCTATCGACACCTATATCTGAATTGCCTATCGACACCTATATCTGAAATGCCTATCGACACCTATATCTGAAATGCCTATCGACACCTATATCTGAAATGCCTATCGACACCTATATCTGAAATGCCTATCGACACCTATTTTTAAAATGCCTATCGGAAACTACATCTGAAATGCCTATCAGCACCTATATTTGAAATGCCTATCGGCAACCATATCTGAAATGCCTATCGGCACCTATATTTGAAATGCCTATCGGCTTCTATATCTGAAATGCCTATCGGCACCTATTTTTAAAATGCCAATCGGCAACTATATTTGAAATGCCTATCGGCACCTATATCTGAAATGCCTATCGACACCTATATCTGAAATGCCTATCGACACCTATATCTGAAATGCCTATCGACACCTATATCTGAAATGCCTATCGACACCAATATTTGAAATGCCTATCGACACCTATATCTGAAATGCCTATCGACACCTATATCTGAAATGCCTATCGACACCTATATCTGAAATGCCTATCGACACCTATTTTTGAAATGCCTATCGGAAACTACATCTGAAATGCCTATCAGCACCTATATTTGAAATGCCTATCGGCAACCATATCTGGAATGCCTATCGGCACCTATATTTGAAATGCCTATCGGCTTCTATATCTGAAATGCCTATCGGCACCTATTTTTAAAATGCCAATCGGCAACTATATCTGAAATGCCTATCGGCACCTATATCTGAAATGCCTATCGACACCTATATCTGAAATGCCTATCGACACCTATATCTGAAATGCCTATCGACAGCTCTATCTGAAATGCCTATCGACACCTATATCTGAAATGCCTATCGACACCTATATCTAAAATGCCTATCGACACCTATATCTGAAATGCCTATCGACACCTATATCTGAAATGCCTATCGACACCTATTTTTGAAATGCTTATCGGAAACAACATCTGAAAAGCCTATCAGCACCTATATTTGAAATGCCTATCGGACACCATATCTGGAATGCCTATCGGCACCTATATTTGAAATGCCTATCGGCTTCTATATCTGAAATGCCTATCGGCACCTATTTTTAAAATGCCAATCGGCAACTATATCTGAGATGCCTATCGGCACCTATATCTGAAATGCCTATCGACACCTATATCTGAAATGCCTATCGACACCTATATCTGAAATGCCTATCGACACCTATATCTGAAATGCCTATCGACACCTATATCTGAAATGCCTATCGACACCTATATCTGAAATGCCTATCGACACCTATATCTGAAATGCCTATCGACACCTATATCTGAAATGCCTATCGACACCTATATCTGAAATGCCTATCGACACCTATATCTGAAATGCCTATCGACACCTATATCTGAAATGCCTATCGACACCTATATCTGAAATGCCTATCGACACCTATTTTTGAAATGCCTATCGGAAACAACATCTGAAAAGCCTATCAGCACCTATATTTGAAATGCCTATCGGCAACCATATCTGGAATGCCTATCGGCACCTATATTTGAAATGCCTATCGGCTTCTATATCTGAAATGCCTATCGGCACCTATTTTTAAAATGCCAATCGGCAACTATATCTGAGATGCCTATCGGCACCTATATCTGAAATGCCTATCGACACCTATATCTGAAATGACTATCGACACCTATATCTGAAATGCCTATCGACACCTATATCTGAAATGCCTATCGACACCTATATCTGAAATGCCTATCGACACCTATATCTGAAATGCCTATCGACACCTATATCTGAAATGCCTATCGACACCTATATCTGAAATGCCTATCGACACCTATATCTGAAATGCCTATCGACACCTATTTTTGAAATGCCTATCGGAAACTACATCTGAAATGCCTATCAGCACCTATATTTGAAATGCCTATCGGCAACCATATCTGGAATGCCTATCGGCACCTATATTTGAAATGCCTATCGGCTTCTATATCTGAAATGCCTATCGGCACCTATTTTTAAAATGCCAATCGGCAACTATATCTGAAATGCCTATCGGCACCTATATCTGAAATGCCTATCGACACCTATATCTGAAATGCCTATCGACACCTATATATGAAATGCCTATCGACACCTATATCTGAAATGCCTATCGACACCTAAATCTGAAATGCCTATCGACACCTATATCTGAAATGCCTATCGACACCTATATCTGAAATGCCTATCGACACCTATATCTGAAATGCCTATCGACTCCTATTTTTGAAATGCCTATCGGAAACTACATCTGAAATGCCTATCAGCACCTATATTTGAAATGCCTATCGGCAACCATATCTGGAATGCCAATCGGCACCTATATTTGAAATGCCTATCGGCTTCTATATCTGAAATGCCTATCGGCACCTATTTTTAAAATGCCAATCGGCAACTATATCTGAAATGCCTATCGGCACCTATATCTGAAATGCCTATCGACACCTATATCTGAAATGCCTATCGACACCTATATCTGAAATCCTATCGACACCTATATCTGAAATGCCTATCGACACCTATATCTGAAATGTCTATCGACACCTATATCTGAAATGCCTATCGACACCTATATCTGAAATGCCTATCGACACCTATATCTGAAATGCCTATCGACACCAATATTTGAAATGCCTATCGACACCTATATCTGAAATGCCTATCGACACCTATATCTGAAATGCCTATCGACACCTATATCTGAAATGCCTATCGACACCTATTTTTGAAATGCCTATCGGAAACTACATCTGAAATGCCTATCAGCACCTATATTTGAAATGCCTATCGGCAACCATATCTGGAATGCCTATCGGCACCTATATTTGAAATGCCTATCGGCTTCTATATCTGAAATGCCTATCGGCACCTATTTTTAAAATGCCAATCGGCAACTATATCTGAAATGCCTATCGGCACCTATATCTGAAATGCCTATCGACACCTATATCAGAAATGCCTATCGACACCTATATCTGAAATGCCTATCGACAGCTCTATCTGAAATGCCTATCGACACCTATATCTGAAATGCCTATCGACACCTATATATAAAATGCCTATCGACACCTATATCTGAAATGCCTATCGACACCTATATCTGAAATGCCTATCGACACCTATTTTTGAAATGCCTATCGGAAACAACATCTGAAAAGCCTATCAGCACCTATATTTGAAATGCCTATCGGCAACCATATCTGGAATGCCTATCGGCACCTATATTTGAAATGCCTATCGGCTTCTATATCTGAAATGCCTATCGGCACCTATTTTTAAAATGCCAATCGGCAACTATATCTGAGATGCCTATCGGCACCTATATCTGAAATGCCTATCGACACCTATATCTGAAATGCCTATCGACACCTATATCTGAAATGCCTATCGACACCTATATCTGAAATGCCTATCGACACCTATATCTGAAATGCCTATCGACACCTATATCTGAAATGCCTATCGACACCTATATCTGAAATGCCTATCGACACCTATATCTGAAATGCCTATCGACACCTATATCTGAAATGCCTATCGACACCTATTTTTGAAATGCCTATCGGAAACTACATCTGAAATGCCTATCAGCACCTATATTTGAAATGCCTATCGGCAACCATATCTGGAATGCCTATCGGCACCTATATTTGAAATGCCTATCGGCTTCTATATCTGAAATGCCTATCGGCACCTATTTTTAAAATGCCAATCGGCAACTATATCTGAAATGCCTATCGGCACCTATATCTGAAATGCCTATCGACACCTATATCTGAAATGCCTATCGACACCTATATCTGAAATGCCTATCGACACCTATATCTGATATGCCTATCGACACCTATATCTGAAATGCCTATCGACACCTATATCTGAAATGCCTATCGACACCTATATCTGAAATGCCTATCGACACCTATATCTGAAATGCCTATCGACTCCTATTTTTGAAATGCCTATCGGATACTACATCTGAAATGCCTATCAGCACCTATATTTGAAATGCCTATCGGCAACCATATCTGGAATGCCAATCGGCACCTATATTTGAAATGCCTATCGGCTTCTATATCTGAAATGCCTATCGGCACCTATTTTTAAAATGCCAATCGGCAACTATATCTGAAATGCCTATCGGCACCTATATCTGAAATGCCTATCGACACCTATATCTGAAATGCCTATCGACACCTATATCTGAAATCCTATCGACACCTATATCTGAAATGCCTATCGACACCTATATCTGAAATGCCTATCGACACCTATATCTGAAATGCCTATCGACACCTATATCTGAAATGCCTATCGACACCTATATCTGAAATGCCTATCGACACCTATTTTTGAAATGCCAATCGGAAACTACATCTGAAATGCCTATCAGCACCTATATTTGAAATGCCTATCGGAAACCATATCTGGAATGCCTATCGGCACCTATATTTGAAATGCCTATCGGCTTCTATATCTGAAATGCCTATCGGCACCTATTTTTAAAATGCCAATCGACAACTATATCTGAAATGCCTATCGGCACCTATATCTGAAATGCCTATCGACACCTATATCTGAAATTCCTATCAACACCTATATCTGAAATGCCTATCGACACCCATATCTGAAATGACTATCGACACCTATATCTGAAATGCCTATCGACACCTATATCTGAAATGCCTATCGACACCTATATCTGAAATGCCTATCGACACCTATATCTGAAATGCCTATCGACACCTATATCTGAAATGCCTATCGACACCTATTTTTGAAATGCCTATCGGAAACTACATCTGAAATGCCTATCAGCACCTATATTTGAAATGCCTATCGGCAACCATATCTGAAATGCCTATCGGCACCTATATTTGAAATGCCTATCGGCTTCTATATCTGAAATGCCTATCGGCACCTATTTTTAAAATGCCAATCGGCAACTATATCTGAAATGCCTATCGGCACCTATATCTGAAATGCCTATCGACACCTATATCTGAAATGCCTATCGACACCTATATCTGAAATGCCTATCGACACCTATATCTGAAATGCCTATCGACACCTATATCTGAAATGCCTATCGACACCTATATCTGAAATGCCTATCGACACCTATATCTGAAATGCCTATCGACACCTATATCTGAAATGCCTATCGACACCTATATCTGAAATGCCTATCGACACCTATATCTGAAATGCCTATCGACACCTATATCTGAAATGCCTATCGACACCTATATCTGAAATGCCTATCGACACCTATATCTGAAATGCCTATCGACACCTATATCTGAAATGCCTATCGACACCTATTTTTGAAATGCCTATCGGAAACAACATCTGAAAAGCCTATCAGCACCTATATTTGAAATGCCTATCGGCAACCATATCTGGAATGCCTATCGGCACCTATATTTGAAATGCCTATCGGCTTCTATATCTGAAATGCCTATCGGCACCTATTTTTAAAATGCCAATCGGCAACTATATCTGAGATGCCTATCGGCACCTATATCTGAAATGCCTATCGACACCTATATCTGAAATGCCTATCGACACCTATATCTGAAATGCCTATCGACACCTATATCTGAAATGCCTATCGACACCTATATCTGAAATGCCTATCGACACCTATATCTGAAATGCCTATCGACACCTATATCTGAAATGCCTATCGACACCTATATCTGAAATGCCTATCGACACCTATATCTGAAATGCCTATCGACACCTATTTTTGAAATGCCTATCGGAAACTACATCTGAAATGCCTATCAGCACCTATATTTGAAATGCCTATCGGCAACCATATCTGGAATGCCTATCGGCACCTATATTTGAAATGCCTATCGGCTTCTATATCTGAAATGCCTATCGGCACCTATTTTTAAAATGCCAATCGGCAACTATATCTGAAATGCCTATCGGCACCTATATCTGAAATGCCTATCGACACCTATATCTGAAATGCCTATCGACACCTATATATGAAATGCCTATCGACACCTATATCTGAAATGCCTATCGACACCTATATCTGAAATGCCTATCGACACCTATATCTGAAATGCCTATCGACACCTATATCTGAAATGCCTATCGACACCTATATCTGAAATGCCTATCGACTCCTATTTTTGAAATGCCTATCGGAAACTACATCTGAAATGCCTATCAGCACCTATATTTGAAATGCCTATCGGCAACCATATCTGGAATGCCAATCGGCACCTATATTTGAAATGCCTATCGGCTTCTATATCTGAAATGCCTATCGGCACCTATTTTTAAAATGCCAATCGGCAACTATATCTGAAATGCCTATCGGCACCTATATCTGAAATGCCTATCGACACCTATATCTGAAATGCCTATCGACACCTATATCTGAAATCCTATCGACACCTATATCTGAAATGCCTATCGACACCTATATCTGAAATGCCTATCGACACCTATATCTGAAATGCCTATCGACACCTATATCTGAAATGCCTATCGACACCTATATCTGAAATGCCTATCGACACCTATTTTTGAAATGCCAATCGGAAACTACATCTGAAATGCCTATCAGCACCTATATTTGAAATGCCTATCGGAAACCATATCTGGAATGCCTATCGGCACCTATATTTGAAATGCCTATCGGCTTCTATATCTGAAATGCCTATCGGCACCTATTTTTAAAATGCCAATCGACAACTATATCTGAAATGCCTATCGGCACCTATATCTGAAATGCCTATCGACACCTATATCTGAAATGCCTATCAACACCTATATCTGAAATGCCTATCGACACCCATATCTGAAATGACTATCGACACCTATATCTGAAATGCCTATCGACACCTATATCTGAAATGCCTATCGACACCTATATCTGAAATGCCTATCGACACCTATATCTGAAATGCCTATCGACACCTATATCTGAAATGCCTATCGACACCTATTTTTGAAATGCCTATCGGAAACTACATCTGAAATGCCTATCAGCACCTATATTTGAAATGCCTATCGGCAACCATATCTGAAATGCCTATCGGCACCTATATTTGAAATGCCTATCGGCTTCTATATCTGAAATGCCTATCGGCACCTATTTTTAAAATGCCAATCGGCAACTATATCTGAAATGCCTATCGGCACCTATATCTGAAATGCCTATCGACACCTATATCTGAAATGCCTATCGACACCTATATCTGAAATGCCTATCGACACCTATATCTGAAATGCCTATCGACGCCTATATCTGAAATGCCTATCGACACCTATATCTAAAATGCCTATCGACACCTATATCTGAAATGCCTATCGACACCTATTACTGAAATGCCTATCGACACCTATTTTTGAAATGCCTATCGGAAACTGCATCTGAAATGCCTATCAGCACCTATATTTGAAATGCCTATCGGCAAACATATCTGGAATGCCTATCGGCACCTATATTTGAAATGCCTATCGGCTTCTATATCTGAAATGCCTATCGGCACCTATTTTTAAAATGCCAATCGGCAACTATATCTGAAATGCCTATCGGCGCCTATATCTGAAATGCCTATCGACACCTATATCTGAAATGCCTATCGACACCTATATCTGAAATGCCTATTGACACCTATAACTGAAATGCCTATCGACACCTATATCTGAAATGCCTATCGACAACTATATCTGAAATGCCTATCGACACCTATATCTGAAATGCCTATCGACACCTATATCTGAAATGCCTATCGACACCTATTTTTGAAATGCCTATCGGAAACTACATCTGAAATGCCTATCAGCACCTATATTTGAAATGACTATCGGCAACCATATCTGGAATGCCTATCGGCACCTATATTTGAAAAGCCTATCGGCTTCTATATCTGAAATGCCTATCGGCACCTATTTTTAAAATGCCAATCGGCAACTATATCTGAAATGCCTATCGGCACCTATATCTGAAATGCCTATCGACACCTATATCTGAAATGCCTATCGACACCTATATCTGAAATGCCTATCGACACCTATATCTGAAATGCCTATCGACACCTATATCTGATTTGCCTATCGACACCTATATCTGAAATACCTATCGACACCTATATCTGAAATGCCTATCGACACCTATATCTGAAATGCCTATCGACACCTATATCTGAAATGCCTATCGACACCTATTTTTGTAATGCCTATCGGAAACTACATCTGAAATGCCTATCAGCACCTATATTTGAAATGCCTATCGGCAACCATATCTGGAATACCTATCGGCACCTATATTTGAAATGCCTATCGGCTTCTATATCTGAAATGCCTATTGGCACCTATTTTTAAAATGCCAATCGGCAACTATATCTGAAATGCCTATCGGCACCTATATCTGAAATACCTATCGACACCTATATCTGAAATGCCTATCGACACCTATATCTGAAATGCCTATCGACACCTATATCTGAAATGCCTATCGACACCTATATCTGAAATGCCTATCGACACCTATATCTGAAATGCCTATCGACACCTATATCTGAAATGCCTATCGACACCTATATCTGAAATGCCTATCGACACCTATTTTTGAAATGCCTATCGGAAACTACATCTGAAATGCCTATCAGCACCTATATTTGAAATGCCTATCGGCAACCATATCTGGAATGCCTATCGGCACCTATATTTGAAATGCCTATCGGCTTCTATATCTGAAATGCCTATCGACACCTATTTTTAAAATGCCAATCGGCAACTATATCTGAAATGCCTATCGGCACCTATATCTGAAATGCCTATCGACACCTATATCTGAAATGCCTATCGACACCTATATCTGAAATGCCTATCGACACCTATATCTGAAATGCCTATCGACACCTATATCTGAAATGCCTATCGACACCTATATCTGAAATGCCTATCGACACCTATATCTGAAATGCCTATCGACACCTATATCTGAAATGCCTATCGACACCTATTTTTGAAATGCCTATCGGAAACTACATCTGAAATGCCTATCAGCACCTATATTTGAAATGCCTATCGGCAACCATATCTGGAATGCCAATCGGCACCTATATTTGAAATGCCTATCGGCTTCTATATCTGAAATGCCTATCGGCACCTATTTTTAAAATGCCAATCGGCAACTATATCTGAAATGCCTATCGGCACCTATATCTGAAATGCCTATCGACACCTATATCTGAAATGCCTATCGACACCTATATCTGAAATGCCTATCGACACCTATATCTGAAATGCCTATCGACACCTATATCTGAAATGCCTATCGACACCTATATCTGAAATGCCTATCGACACCTATATCTGAAATGCCTATCGACACCTATATCTGAAATGCCTATCGACACCTATATCTGAAATGCCTATCGACACCTATATCTGAAATGCCTATCGACACCTATATCTGAAATGCCTATCGACACCTATATCTGAAATGCCTATCGATACCTATATCTGAAATGCCTATCGACATCTATATCTGAAATGCCTATCGACACCTATATCTGAAATGCCTATCGACACCTATTTTTGAAATGCCTATCGGAAACTACATCTGAAATGCCTATCAGCACCTATATTTGAAATGCCTATCGGCAACCATATCTGGAATGCCTATCGGCACCTATATTTGAAATGCCTATCGGCTTCTATATCTGAAATGCCTATCGGCACCTATTTTTAAAATGCCAATCGGCAACTATATCTGAAATGCCTATCGGCACCTATATCTGAAATGCCTATTGACACCTATATCTGAAATGCCTATCGACACCTATATCTAAAAGGCCTATCGACACCTATATCTGAAATGCCTATCGACACCTATATCTGAAATGCCTATCGACACCTATATCTGAAATGCCTATCGACACCTATATCTGAAATGCCTATCGACACCTATTTTTGAAATGCCTATCGGAAACTACATCTGAAATGCCTATCAGCACCTATATTTAAAATGCCTATCGGCAACCATATCTGGAATGCCTATCGGCACCTATATTTGAAATGCCTATCGGCTTCTATATCTGAAATGCCTATCGGCACCTATTTTTAAAATGCCAATCGGCAACTATATCTGAAATGCCTATCGGCACCTATATCTGAAATGCCTATCGACACCTATATCTGAAATGCCTATCGACACCTATATCTGAAATGCCTATCGACACCTATATCTGAAATGCCTATCGACACCTATATCTGAAATGCCTATCGACACCTATATCTGAAATGCCTATCGACACCTATATCTGAAATGCCTATCGACACCTATATCTGAAATCCCTATCGACACCTATATCTGAAATGCCTATCGACACCTATTTTTGAAATGCCTATCGGAAACTACATCTGAAATGCCTATCAGCACCTATATTTGAAATGCCTATCGGCAACCATATCTGGAATGCCTATCGGCACCTATATTTGAAATGCCTATCGGCTTCTATATCTGAAATGCCTATCGGCACCTATTTTTAAAATGCCAATCGGCAACTATATCTGAAATGCCTATCGGCACCTATATCTGAAATGCCTATCGACACCTATATCTGAAATGCCTATCGACACCTATTTTTGAAATGCCTATCGGAAACTACATCTGAAATGCCTATCAGCACATATATTTGAAATGCCTATCGGCAACCATATCTGGAATGCCTATCGGCACCTATATTTGAAATGCCTATCGGCTTCTATATCTGAAATGCCTATCGGCACCTATTTTTAAAATGCCAATCGGCAACTATATCTGAAATGCCTATCGGCACCTATATCTGAAATGCCTTACGACACCTATATCTGAAATGCCTATCGACACCTATATCTGAAATGCCTATCGACACCTATATCTGAAATGCCTATCGACACCACTTATCTGAAATGCCTATCGACACCTATATCTGAAATGCCTATCGACACCTATATCTGAAATGCCTATCGACACCTATATCTGAAATGCCTATCGACACCTATTTTTGAAATGCCTATCGGAAACTACATCTGAAATGCCTATCAGCACCTATATTTGAAATGCCTATCGGCAACCATATCTGGAATGCCTATCGGCACCTATATTTGAAATGCCTATCGGCTTCTATATCTGAAATGCCTATCGGCACCTATTTTTAAAATGCCAATCGGCAACTATATCTGAAATGCCTATCGGCACCTATATCTGAAATGCCTATCGACACCTATATCTGAAATGCCTATCGACACCTATATCTGAAATGCCTATCGACACCTATATCTGAAATGCCTATCGACACCTATATCTGAAATGCCTATCGACACCTATATCTGAAATGCCTATCGACACCTATATCTGAAATGCCTATCGACACCTATATCTGAAATGCCTATCGACACCTATTTTTGAAATGCCTATCGGAAACTACATCTGAAATGCCTATCAGCACCTATATTTGAAATGCCTATCGGCAACCATATCTGGAATGCCTATCGGCACCTATATTTGAAATGCCTATCGGCTTCTATATCTGAAATGCCTATCGGCAACTATTTTTAAAATGCCAATCGGCAACTATATCTGAATACCTATCGGCACCTATATCTGAAATGCCTATCGACACCTATATCTGAAATGCCTATCGACACCTATATCTGAAATGCCTATCGACACCTATATCTGAAATGCCTATCGACACCTATATCTGAAATGCCTATCGACACCTATATCTGAAATGCCTATCGACACCTATATCTGAAATGCCTATCGACACCTATATCTGAAATGCCTATCGACACCTATTTTTGAAATGCCTATCGGAAACTACATCTGAAATGCCTATCAGCACCTATATTTGAAATGCCTATCGGCAACCATATCTGGAATGCCTATCGGCACCTATATTTGAAATGCCTATCGGCTTCTATAACTGAAACGCCTATCGGCACCTATTTTTAAAATGCCAATCGGCAACTATATCTGAAATCCCTATCGGCACCTATATCTGAAATGCCTATCGACACCTATATCTGAAATGCCTATCGACACCTATATCTGAAATGCCTATCGACACCTATATCTGAAATGCCTATCGACACCTATATCTGAAATGCCTATCGACACCTATATCTGAAATGCCTATCGACACCTATATCTGAAATGCCTATCGACACCTAAATCTGAAATGCCTATCGACACCTATATCTGAAATGCCTATCGACACCTATTTTTGAAATGCCTATCGGAAACTACATCTGAAATGCCTATCAGCACCTATATTTAAAATGCCTATCGGCAACCATATCTGGAATGCCTATCGGCACCTATATTTGAAATGCCTATCGGCTTCTATATCTGAAATGCCTATCGGCACTATTTTTAAAATGCCAATCGGCAACTATATCTGAAATGCCTATCGGCACCTATATCTGAAATGCCTATCGACACCTATATCTGAAATGCCTATCGACACCTATATCTGAAATGCCTAACGACACCTATATCTGAAATGCCTATCGACACCTATATCTGAAATGCCTATCGACACCTATATCTGAAATGCCTATAGACACCTATATCTGAAATGCCTATCGACACCTATATCTGAAATGCCTATCGACACCTATTTTTGAAATGCCTATCGGAAACTACATCTGAAATGCCTATCAGCACCTATATTTGAAATGCCTATCGGCAACCATATCTGGAATGCCTATCGGCACCTATATTTGAAATGCCTATCGGCTTCTATATCTGAAATGCCTATCGGCACCTATTTTTAAAATGCCAATCGGCAACTATATCTGAAATGCCTATCGGCACCTATATCTGAAATGCCTATCGACACCTATATCTGAAATGCCTATCGACACCTATATCTGAAATGCCTATCGACACCTCTATCTGAAATGCCTATCGACACCTATATCTGAAATGCCTATCGACACCTATATTTGAAATACCTATCGACACCTATATCTGAAATGCCTATCGACACCTATATCTGAAATGCCTATCGACACCTATTTTTGAAATGCCTATCGGAAACTACATCTGAAAAGCCTATCAGCACCTATATTTGAAATGCCTATCGGCAACCATATCTGGAATGCCTATCGGCACCTATATTTGAAATGCCTATCGGCTTCTATATCTGAAATGCCTATCGGCACCTATTTTTAAAATGCCAATCGGCAACTATATCTGAGATGCCTATCGGCACCTATATCTGAAATGCCTATCGACACCTATATCTGAAATGCCTATCGACACCTATATCTGAAATGCCTATCGACACCTATATCTGAAATGCCTATCGACACCTATATTTGAAATGCCTATCGACACCTATATCTGAAATGCCTATCGACACCTATATCTAAAATGCCTATCGACACCTATATCTGAAATGCCTATCGACACCTATATCTGAAATGCCTATCGACACCTATTTTTGAAATGCCTATCGGAAACTACATCTGAAATGCCTATCAGCACCTATATTTGAAATACCTATCATCAACCATATCTGGAATGCCTATCGGCACCTATATTTGAAATGCCTATCGGCTTCTATATCTGAAATGCCTATCGGCACCTATTTTTTAAAATGCCAATCGGCAACTATATCTGAAATGCCTATCGGCACCTATATCTGAAATGCCTATCGACACCTATATCTGAAATGCCTATCGACACCTATATCTGAAATGCCTATCGACACTTATATATCTGAAATACCTATCGACACCTATATCTGAAATGCCTATCGACACCTATATCTGAAATGCCTATCGACACCTATATCTGAAATGCCTATCGACACCTATATCTGAAATGCCTATCGTCACCTATTTTTGAAATGCCTATCGGAAACTACATCTGAAATGCCTATCAGCACCTATATTTGAAATGCCTATCGGCAACCATATCTGGAATGCCTATCGGCACCTATATTTGAAATGCCTATCGGCTTCTATATCTGAAATGCCAATCGGCACCTATTTTTAAAATGTCAATCGGCAACTATATCTGAAATGCCTATCGGCACCTATATCTGAAATGCCTATCGACACCTATATCTGAAATGCCTATCGACACTTATATATCTGAAATGCCTATCGACACCTATATCTGAAATGCCTATCGACACCTATATCTGAAATGCCTATCGACACCTATATCTGAAATGCCTATCGACACCTATATCTGAAATGCCTATCGTCATCTATTTTTGAAATGCCTATCGGAAACTACATCTGAAATGCCTATCAGCACCTATATTTGAAATGCCTATCGGCAACCATATCTGGAATGCCTATCGGCACCTATATTTGAAATGCCTATCGGCTTCTATATCTGAAATGCCAATCGGCACCTATTTTTAAAATGTCAATCGGCAACTATATCTGAAATGCCTATCGGCACCTATATCTGAAATGCCTATCGACACCTATATCTGAAATGCCTATCGACACCTATATCTGAAATGCCTATCGACACCTATATCTGAAATGCCTATCGACACCTATATCTGAAATGCCTATCGACACCCATATCTGAAATGCCTATCGACACCTATATCTGAAATGCCTATCGACACCTATATCTGAAATGCCTATCGACACCTATATCTGAAATGCCTATCGACACCTATATCTGAAATGCCTATCGACACCTATATCTGAAATGCCTATCGACACCTATTTTTGAAATGCCTATCGGAAACTACATCTGAAATGCCTATCAGCACCTATATTTGAAATGCCTATCGGCAACCATATCTGGAATGCCTATCGGCAACTATATCTGAAATGCCTATCGGCACCTATATCTGAAATGCCTATCCACACCTATATCTGAAATGCCTATCGACACCTATATCTGAAATGCCTATCCACACCTATATCTGAAATGCCTATCGACACCTATATCTGAAATGCCTATCGACACCTATATCTGAAATGCCTATCGACACCTATATCTGAAATGTCTATCGACACCTATATCTGAAATGCCTATCGACACCTATATCTGAAATGCCTATCGACACCTATATCTGAAATGCCTATCGACACCTATATCTGAAACGCCTATCGACACCAATATCTAAAATGCCTATCGGCACCTATTTTTGAAATGCCTATCGAAAACTACATCTGAAATGCCTATCAGCACCTATATTTGAAATGCCTATCGGCAACCATATCTGGAATGCCTATCGGCACCTATATTTGAAATGCCTATCGGCTTCTATATCTGAAATGCCTATCGACACCTATATCTGAAATGCCTATCGACACCTATATCTGAAATGCCTATCGACACCTATATCTGAAATGCCTATCGACACCTATATCTGAAACGCCTATCGACACCAATATCTAAAATGCCTATCGGCACCTATTTTTGAAATGCCTATCGAAAACTACATCTGAAATGCCTATCAGCACCTATATTTGAAATGCCTATCGGCAACCATATCTGGAATGCCTATCGGCACCTATATTTGAAATGCCTATCGGCTTCTATATCTGAAATGCCTATCGACACCTTTTTTAAAAATGCCAATTGGCAACTATAACTGCAATGCCTATCGGCACCTATATCTGAAATGCCTATCGGTACCTATTTTTGAAATGTCTATCGGAAACTACATCTGAAATGCCTATCTGCTCCTATATTTGAAATGCTTATCGGCAACCATATCTGAAATGCCTATCGACACTTATATTTGAAATACCTATCGGCTTCTATATCTGAAATGCCTATCGGCACCTGTTTTTAAAATGCCAATCGGCAACTATATCTGAAATGCCTATCGGCACCTATATCTGAATTGCCTATCGGCATCAATTTTTGAAATGCCTATCGGAAACTACATCTAAAATGCCTATCAGCACCTATATTTGAAATGCCTATAGGCAACCATATCTGGAATGCCTATCGGCACCTATATTAGAAATGCCTATCGGCTTCTATATCTGAAATGCCTATCGGCACTTATTTTTAAAATGCCAATTGGCAACTATATCTGAAATGCCTATCGGCAACTATATCTGAAATGCCTATCGGCACCTATTTTTGAAATGCCTATCGGAAACTACATCTGAAATTCCTATCAGCACCTATATTTGAAATGCCTATCGGCAACCATATCTGGGATGCCTATCGGCACCTATATTTGAAATGCCTATTGGCTTCTATATCTGAAATGCCTATCGGCACCTATATCTGAAATGCCTATCGGCACCTATTTTTGTAATGCCTTTCGGAAACTACATCTAAAATGCCTATCTGCTCCTATATTTGAAATGCCTATCGGCAACCATATCTGAAATGCCTATCGACACTTATATTTGAAATACCTATCGGCTTGTATATCTGAAATGCCTATCGGCACCTGTTTTTAAAATGCTAATCGGCAACTATATCTGAAATGCCTACCGGCACCTATATCTGAAATGCCTATCGGCACTTATTTTAAAATGCCTATCGGAAACTACATCTGAAATGCTTATCAGCACCTATATTTGAAATGCCTATCGGCAAACATATCTGAAATGCCTATCGACACCTATATTTGAAATACCTATCGGTTTCTATATCTGAAATGCCTATCGGCACCTATTTTTAAAATGCCAATCGGTAAATATATCTGAAATGCCTATCGGCACCTATATCTGAAATGCCTATCGGCACCAATTTCAAAAAATGCCTATCGGAAACTACATCTGGAATGCCTATCAGCACCTATATTTGAAATGCCTATCAGCACCCACATCAGAAATGCCAATCGGCACCTATACCTGAAATGCCTTTCGGCATTTATATCTGAAATGCCTATCGACACCTATTTTTAAAATGCCAATCGGCAACTATATCCGAAATGCCCATCGGCACCTATATCTGAAATGCCTATCGGTACCTATTTTTGAAATGCCTATCGGAAACTTAATCTGAAATGCCTATCAGCACCTATATTTGAAATGCCTATCGGCAACCATATCTGAAATGCCTATCGACACCTATATTTGAAATACCTATCGGCTTCTATATCTGAAATGCCTATCGGCACCTATTTTTAAAATGCCAATCGGCAACTATATCTGAAATGCCTATCGGCACCTATATCTGAAATGCCTATCAGCACCAATTTTTGAAATGCCTATCGGAAACTACATCTGAAATGCCTATCAGCACCTATATTTAAAATGCCTATCAGCTACCATATCTGGAATGCCTATCGGCACCTATATTTGAAATGCCTATCGGCTTCTATATCTGAAATGCCTATCGGCACATATTTTTAAAATGCTAATCGGCATCTATATCTGTAATGCCTATCAGCAACTATATCTGAAATGCCTATCGGCGCCTATTTTTGAAATGCCTATCGGAAACTACATCTGAAATGCCTATCAGCACCAATATTTGAAATGCCTATCGGCACCTATATCTGAAATGCCTATCCGCACCTATTTTTGAAATGCCTATCGGAAACTACATCTGAAATGCTTATCAGCACCTATATTTGAAATGCCTATCGGCTTCTATATCTGAAATGCCTATCGGCACCTATATCTGAAATGCCTATCGACACCTATATCTGAAATGCCTATCGGCACCTATATTTGAAATGCCTATCGGCTTCTATATCTGAGATGCCTATTGGCACCTATTTTTAAAATGCCAATCGGCAACTATATCTGAAATGCCTATCGGCACCTATATCTGAAATGCCTATCGACACCTATTTCTGAAATGCCTATCGACACCTATATCTGAAATGCCTATCGACACCTATATCTGAAATGCCTATCGACACCTATATCTGAAATGCCTATCGACACCTATATCTGAAATGCCTATCGACACCTATATCTGAAATGCCTATCGACACCTATATCTGAAATGCCTATCGACACCTATTTTTGAAATGCCTATCGGAAACTACATCTGAAATGCCTATCAGCACCTATATTTGAAATGCCTATCGGCAACCATATCTGGAATGCCTATCGGCACCTATATTTGAAATGCCTATCGGCTTCTATATCTGAAATGCCTATCGGCACCTATTTTTAAAATGCCAATCGGCAACTATATCTGAAATGCCTATCGGCACCTATATCTGAAATGCCTATCGACACCTATATCTGAAATGCCTATCGACACCTATATCTGAAATGCCTATCGACACCTATATCTGAAATGCCTACCGACACCTATATCTGAAATGCCTATCTTCACCTATATCTGAAATGCCTATCGACACCTATATCTGAAATGCCTATCGACACCTATATCTGAAATGCCTATCGACACCTATATCTGAAATGCCTATCGACACCTATTTTTTAAATGCCTATCGTAAACTACATCTGAAATGCCTATCCGCACCTATATTTGAAATGCCTATCGGCAACCATATCTGGAATGCCTATCGGCACCTATATTTGAAATGCCTATCGGCTTCTATATCTGAAATGCCTATCGGCGCCTATTTTTAAAATGCCAATCGGCAACTATATCTGAAATGCCTATCGGCACCTATATCTGAAATGCCTATCGACACCTATATCTGAAATGCCTATCGACACCTATATCTGAAATGCCTATCGACACCTATATCTGAAATGCCTATCGACACCTATATCTGAAATGCCTATCGACACCTATATCTGAAATGCCTATCGACACCTATATCTGAAATGCCTATCGACACCTATTTTTGAAATGCCTATCGGAAACTACATCTGAAATGCCTATCAGCACCTATATTTGAAATGCCTATCGGCAACCATATCTGGAATGCCAATCGGCACCTATATTTGAAATGCCTATCGGCTTCTATATCTGAAATGCCTATCGGCACCTATTTTTAAAATGCCAATCGGCAACTATATCTGAAATGCCTATCGGCACCTTTATCTGAAATGCCTATCGACACCTATATCTGAAATGCCTATCGACACATATATCTGAAATGCCTATCGACACCTATATCTGAAATGCCTATCGACACCTATATCTGAAATGCCTATCGACACCTATATCTGAAATGCCTATCGACACCTATATCTGAAATGCCTATCGACACCTATATCTGAAATGCCTATCGACACCTATTTTTTAAATGCCTATCGGAAACTACATCTGAAATGCCTATCAGCACCTATATTTGAAATGCCTATCGGTAACCATATCTGGAATGCCTATCGGCACCTATATTTGAAATGCCTATCGGCTTCTATATCTGAAATGCCTATCGGCACCTATTTTTAAAATGCCAATCGGCAACTATATCTGAAATGCCTATCAGCACCTATATCTGAAATGCCTATCGACACCTATATCTGAAATGCCTATCGACACCTATATCTGAATTGCCTTTCGACACCTATATCAGAAATGCCTATCGACAACTATATCTGAAATGCCTATCGACACCTATATCTGAAATGCCTATCGACACCTATATCTGAAATGCCTATCGACACCTATATCTGAAATGCCTATCGACACCTATATCTGAAATGCCTATCGGCACCTATATCTGAAATGCCTATCGACACCTATATCTGAAATGCCTATCGACACCTATATCTGAAATGCCTATCGACACCTATATCTGAAATGCCTATCGACACTTATATCTGAAATGCCTATCGATACCTATATCTGAAATGCCTATCGACACCTATATCTGAAATGCCTATCGACACCTATATCTGAAATGCCTATCGACACCTATTTTTGAAATGCCTATCGGAAACTACATCTGAAATGCCTATCAGCACCTATATTTGAAATGCCTATCGGCAAACATATCTGGAATGCCTATCGGCACCTATATTTGAAATGCCTATCGGCTTCTATATCTGAAATGCCTATCGGCACCTATTTTTAAAATGCCAATCGGCAACTATATCTGAAATGCCTATCGGCACCTATATCTGAAATGCCTATTGACACCTATATCTGAAATGCCTATCGACACCTATATCTGAAATGCCTATCGACACCTATATCTAAAATGCCTATCGACACCTATATCTGAAATGCCTATCGACACCTATATCTGAAATGCCTATCGACACCTATATCTGAAATGCCTATCGACACCTATATCTGAAATGCCTATCGACACCTATTTTTGAAATGCCTATCGGAAACTACATCTGAAATGCCTATCAGCACCTATATTTAAAATGCCTATCGGCAACCATATCTGGAATGCCTATCGGCACCTATATTTGAAATGCCTATCGGCTTCTATATTTGAAATGCCTATCGGCACCTATTTTTAAAATGCCAATCGGCAACTATATCTGAAATGCCTATCGGCACCTATATCTGAAATGCCTATCGACACCTATATCTGAAATGCCTATCGACACCTATATCTGAAATGCCTATCGACACCTATATCTGAAATGCCTATCGACACCTATATCTGAAATGCCTATCGACACCTATATCTGAAATGCCTATCGACACCTATATCTGAAATGCCTATCGACACCTATATCTGAAATCCCTATCGACACCTATATCTGAAATGCCTATCGACACCTATTTTTGAAATGCCTATCGGAAACTACATCTGAAATGCCTATCAGCACCTATATTTGAAATGCCTATCGGCAACCATATCTGGAATGCCTATCGGCACCTATATTTGAAATGCCTATCGGCTTCTATATCTGAAATGCCTATCGGCACCTATTTTTAAAATGCCAATCGGCAACTATATCTGAAATGCCTATCGGCACCTATATCTGAAATGCCTATCGACACCTATATCTGAAATGCCTATCGACACCTATTTTTGAAATGCCTATCGGAAACTACATCTGAAATGCCTATCAGCACCTATATTTGAAATGCCTATCGGCAACCATATCTGGAATGCCTATCGGCACCTATATTTGAAATGCCTATCGGCTTCTATATCTGAAATGCCTATCGGCACCTATTTTTAAAATGCCAATCGGCAACTATATCTGAAATGCCTATCGGCACCTATATCTGAAATGCCTTACGACACCTATATCTGAAATGCCTATCGACACCTATATCTGAAATGCCTATCGACACCTATATCTGAAATGCCTATCGACACCTATATCTGAAATGCCTATCGACACCTATATCTGAAATGCCTATCGACACCTATATCTGAAATGCCTATCGACACCTATATCTGAAATGCCTATCGACACCTATTTTTGAAATGCCTATCGGAAACTACATCTAAAATGCCTATCAGCACCTATATTTGAAATGCCTATCGGCAACCATATCTGGAATGCCTATCGGCACCTATATTTGATGTGCCTATCGGCTTCTATATCTGAAATGCCTATCGGCACCTATTTTTAAAATGCCAATCGGCAACTATATCTGAAATGCCTATCGGCACCTATATCTGAAATGCCTATCGACACCTATATCTGAAATGCCTATCGACACCTATATCTGAAATGCCTATCGACACCTATATCTGAAATGCCTATCGACACCTATATTTGAAATGCCTATCGACACCTATATCTGAAATGCCTATCGACACCTATATCTGAAATGCCTATCGACACCTATATCTGAAATGCCTATCGACACCTATTTTTGAAATGCCTATCGGAAACTACATCTGAAATGCCTATCAGCACCTATATTTGAAATGCCTATCGGCAACCATATCTGGAATGCCTATCGGCACCTATATTTGAAATGCCTATCGGCTTCTATATCTGAAATGCCTATCGACACCTATATCTGAAATGCCTATCGACACCTATATTTGAAATGCCTATCGACACCTATATCTGAAATGCCTACCGACACCTATATCTGAAATGCCTATCTTCACCTATATCTGAAATGCCTATCGACACCTATATCTGAAATGCCTATCGACACCTATATCTGAAATGCCTATCGACACCTATATCTGAAATGCCTATCGACACCTATTTTTGAAATGCCTATCGTAAACTACATCTGAAATGCCTATCAGCACCTATATTTGAAATGCCTATCGGCAACCATATCTGGAATGCCTATCGGCACCTATATTTGAAATGCCTATCGGCTTCTATATCTGAAATGCCTATCGGCGCCTATTTTTAAAATGCCAATCGGCAACTATATCTGAAATGCCTATCGGCACCTATATCTGAAATGCCTATCGACACCTATATCTGAAATGCCTATCGACACCTATATCTGAAATGCCTATCGACACCTATATCTGAAATGCCTATCGACACCTATATCTGAAATGCCTATCGACACCTATATCTGAAATGCCTATCGACACCTATATCTGATATGCCTATCGACACCTATTTTTGAAATGCCTATCGGAAACTACATCTGAAATGCCTATCAGCACCTATATTTGAAATGCCTATCGGCAACCATATCTGGAATGCCAATCGGCACCTATATTTGAAATGCCTATCGGCTTCTATATCTGAAATGCCTATCGGCACCTATTTTTAAAATGCCAATCGGCAACTATATCTGAAATGCCTATCGGCACCTTTATCTGAAATGCCTATCGACACCTATATCTGAAATGCCTATCGACACATATATCTGAAATGCCTATCGACACCTATATCTGAAATGCCTATCGACACCTATATCTGAAATGCCTATCGACACCTATATCTGAAATGCCTATCGACACCTATATCTGAAATGCCTATCGACACCTATATCTGAAATGCCTATCGACACATATTTTTTAAATGCCTATCGGAAACTACATCTGAAATGCCTATCAGCACCTATATTTGAAATGCCTATCGGTAACCATATCTGGAATGCCTATCGGCACCTATAATTGAAATGCCTATCGGCTTCTATATCTGAAATGCCTATCGGCACCTATTTTTAAAATGCCAATCGGCAACTATATCTGAAATGCCTATCAGCACCTATATCTGAAATGCCTATCGACACCTATATCTGAAATGCCTATCGACACCTATATCTGAATTGCCTATCGACACCTATATCTGAAATGCCTATCGACAACTATATCTGAAATGCCTATCGACACCTATATCTGAAATGCCTATCGACACCTATATCTGAAATGCCTATCGACACCTATATCTGAAATGCCTATCGACACCTATATCTGAAATGCCTATCGGCACCTATATCTGAAATGCCTATCGACACCTATATCTGAAATGCCTATCGACACCTATATCTGAAATGCCTATCGACACCTATATCTGAAATGCCTATCGACACTTATATCTGAAATGCCTATCGATACCTATATCTGAAATGCCTATCGACACCTATATCTGAAATGCCTATCGACACCTATATCTGAAATGCCTATCGACACCTATTTTTGAAATGCCTATCGGAAACTACATCTGAAATGCCTATCAGCACCTATATTTGAAATGCCTATCGGCAAACATATCTGGAATGCCTATCGGCACCTATATTTGAAATGCCTATCGGCTTCTATATCTGAAATGCCTATCGGCACCTATTTTTAAAATGCCAATCGGCAACTATATCTGAAATGCCTATCGGCACCTATATCTGAAATGCCTAATGACACCTATATCTGAAATGCCTATCGACACCTATATCTGAAATGCCTATCGACACCTATATCTAAAATGCCTATCGACACCTATATCTGAAATGCCTATCGACACCTATATCTGAAATGCCTATCGACACCTATATCTGAAATGCCTATCGACACCTATATCTGAAATGCCTATCGACACCTATTTTTGAAATGCCTATCGGAAACTACATCTGAAATGCCTATCAGCACCTATATTTAAAATGCCTATCGGCAACCATATCTGGAATGCCTATCGGCACCTATATTTGAAATGCCTATCGGCTTCTATATCTGAAATGCCTATCGGCACCTATTTTTAAAATGCCAATCGGCAACTATATCTGAAATGCCTATCGGCACCTATATCTGAAATGCCTATCGACACCTATATCTGAAATGCCTATCGACACCTATATCTGAAATGCCTATCGACACCTATATCTGAAATGCCTATCGACACCTATATCTGAAATGCCTATCGACACCTATATCTGAAATGCCTATCGACACCTATATCTGAAATGCCTATCGGCACCTATATCTGAAATCCCTATCGACACCTATATCTGAAATGCCTATCGACACCTATTTTTGAAATGCCTATCGGAAACTACATCTGAAATGCCTATCAGCACCTATATTTGAAATGCCTATCGGCAACCATATCTGGAATGCCTATCGGCACCTATATTTGAAATGCCTATCGGCTTCTATATCTGAAATGCCTATCGGCACCTATTTTTAAAATGCCAATCGGCAACTATATCTGAAATGCCTATCGGCACCTATATCTGAAATGCCTATCGACACCTATATCTGAAATACCTATCGACACCTATTTTTGAAATGCCTATCGGAAACTACATCTGAAATGCCTGTCAGCACCTATATTTGAAATGCCTATCGGCAACCATATCTGGAATGCCTATCGGCACCTATATTTGAAATGCCTATCGGCTTCTATATCTGAAATGCCTATCGGCACCTATTTTTAAAATGCCAATCGGCAACTATATCTGAAATGCCTATCGGCACCTATATCTGAAATGCCTTACGACACCTATATCTGAAATGCCTATCGACACCTATATCTGAAATGCCTATCGACACCTATATCTGAAATGCCTATCGACACCTATATCTGAAATGCCTATCGACACCTATATCTGAAATGCCTATCGACACCTATATCTGAAATGCCTATCGACACCTATATCTGAAATGCCTATCGACACCTATTTTTGAAATGCCTATCGGAAACTACATCTAAAATGCCTATCAGCACCTATATTTGAAATGCCTATCGGCAACCATATCTGGAATGCCTATCGGCACCTATATTTGAAATGCCTATCGGCTTCTATATCTGAAATGCCTATCGGCACCTATTTTTAAAATGCCAATCGGCAACTATATCTGAAATGCCTATCGGCACCTATATCTGAAATGCCTATCGACACCTATATCTGAAATGCCTATCGACACCTATATCTGAAATGCCTATCGACACCTATATCTGAAATGCCTATCGACACCTATATTTGAAATGCCTATCGACACCTATATCTGAAATGCCTATCGACACCTATATCTGAAATGCCTATCGACACCTATATCTGAAATGCCTATCGACACCTATTTTTGAAATGCCTATCGGAAACTACATCTGAAATGCCTATCAGCACCTATATTTGAAATGCCTATCGGCAACCATATCTGGAATGCCTATCGGCACCTATATTTGAAATGCCTATCGGCTTCTATATCTGAAATGCCTATCGGCACCTATTTTTAAAATGCCAATCGGCAACTATATCTGAATACCTATCGGCACCTATATCTGAAATGCCTATCGACACCTATATCTGAAATGCCTATCGACACCTATATCTGAAATGCCTATCGACACCTATATCTGAAATGCCTATCGACACCTATATCTGAAATGCCTATCGACACCTATATCTGAAATGCCTATCGACACCTATATCTGAAATGCCTATCGACACCTATATCTGAAATGCCTATCGACACCTATATCTGAAATGCCTATCGACACCTATATCTGAAATGCCTATCGACACCTATATCTGAAATGCCTATCGACACCTATATCTGAAATGCCTATCGACACCTATATCTGAAATGCCTATCGACACCTATATCTGAAATGCCTATCGACACCTATATCTGAAATGCCTATCGACACCTATTTTTGAAATGCCTATCGGAAACTACATCTGAAATGCCTATCAGCACCTATGTTTAAAATGCCTATCGGCAACCATATCTGGAATGCCTATCGGCACCTATATTTGAAATGCCTATCGGCTTCTATATCTGAAATGCCTATCGGCACTATTTTTAAAATGCCAATCGGCAACTATATCTGAAATGCCTATCGGCACCTATATCTGAAATGCCTATCGACACCTATATCTGAAATGCCTATCGACACCTATATCTGAAATGCCTAACGACACCTATATCTGAAATGCCTATCGACACCTATATCTGAAATGCCTATCGACACCTATATCTGAAATGCCTATAGACACCTATATCTGAAATGCCTATCGACACCTATATCTGAAATGCCTATCGACACCTATTTTTGAAATGCCTATCGGAAACTACATCTGAAATGCCTATCAGCACCTATATTTGAAATGCCTATCGGCAACCATATCTGGAATGCCTATCGGCACCTATATTTGAAATGCCTATCGGCTTCTATATCTGAAATGCCTATCGGCACCTATTTTTAAAATGCCAATCGGCAACTATATCTGAAATGCCTATCGGCACCTATATCTGAAATGCCTATCGACACCTATATCTGAAATGCCTATCGACACCTATATCTGAAATGCCTATCGACACCTCTATCTGAAATGCCTATCGACACCTATATCTGAAATGCCTATCGACACCTATATCTGAAATGCCTATCGACACCTATATCTGAAATGCCTATCGACACCTATATCTGAAATGCCTATCGACACCTATTTTTGAAATGCCTATCGGAAACTACATCTGAAAAGCCTATCAGCACCTATATTTGAAATGCCTATCGGCAACCATATCTGGAATGCCTATCGGCACCTATATTTGAAATGCCTATCGGCTTCTATATCTGGAATGCCTATCGGCACCTATTTTTAAAATGCCAATCGGCAACTATATCTGAAATGCCTATCGGCACCTATATCTGAAATGCCTATCGACACCTATATCTGAAATGCCTATCGACACCTATATCTGAAATGCCTATCGACACCTATATCTGAAATGCCTATCGACACCTATATTTGAAATGCCTATCGACACCTATATCTGAAATGCCTATCGACACCTATATCTAAAATGCCTATCGACACATATCTGAAATGCCTATCGACACCTATATCTGAAATGCCTATCGACACCTATTTTTGAAATGCCTATCGGAAACTACATCTGAAATGCCTATCAGCACCTATATTTGAAATGCCTATCATCAACCATATCTGGAATGCCTATCGGCACCTATATTTGAAATGCCTATCGGCTTCTATATCTGAAATGCCTATCGGCACCTATTTTTTAAAATGCCAATCGGCAACTATATCTGAAATGCCTATCGGCACCTATATCTGAAATGCCTATCGACACCTATATCTGAAATGCCTATCGACACCTATATCTGAAATGCCTATCGACACTTATATATCTGAAATGCCTATCGACACCTATATCTGAAATGCCTATCGACACCTATATCTGAAATGCCTATCGACACCTATATCTGAAATGCCTATCGACACCTATATCTGAAATGCCTATCGTCACCTATTTTTGAAATGCCTATCGGAAACTACATCTGAAATGCCTATCAGCACCTATATTTGAAATGCCTATCGGCAACCATATCTGGAATGCCTATCGGCACCTATATTTGAAATGCCTATCGGCGTCTATATCTGAAATGCCAATCGGCACCTATTTTTAAAATGCCAATCGGCAACTATATCTGAAATGCCTATCGGCACCTATATCTGAAATGCCTATCGACACCTATATCTGAAATGCCTATCGACACCTATATCTGAAATGCCAATCGACACCTATATCTGAAATGCCTATCGACACCTATTTTTGAAATGCCTATCGGCAACTACATCTGAAATGCCTATCAGCACCTATATTTGAAATGCCTATCGGCAACCATATCTGGAATGCCTATCGGCACCTATATTTGAAATGCCTATCGCCTTCTATATCTGAAATGCCTATCGGCACCTATTTTTAAAATGCCAATCGGCAACTATATCTGAAATGCCTATCGGCACCTATATCTGAAATGCCTATCGACACCTATATCTGAAATGCCTATCGACACCTATATCTGAAATGCCTATCGACACCTATATCTGAAATGCCTATCGACACCTATATCTGAAATGCCTATCGACACCTATATCTGAAATGCCTATCGACACCCTTATCTGAAATGCCTATCGACACCTATATCTGAAATGCCTATCGACACCTATATCTGAAATGCCTATCGACACCTATATCTGAAATGCCTATCGACACCTATATCTGAAATGTCTATCGACACCTATATCTGAAATGCCTATCGACACCTATTTTTGAAATGCCTATCGGAAACTACATCTGAAATGCCTATCAGCACCTATATTTGAAATGCCTATCGGCAACCATATCTGGAATGCCTATCGGCACCTATATTTGAAATGCCTATCGGCTTCTATATCTGAAATGCCTATCGGCACCTATTTTTAAAATGCCAATCGGCAACTATATCTGAAATGCCTATCGGCACCTATATCTGAAATGCCTATCCACACCTATATCTGAAATGCCTATCGACACCTATATCTGAAATGCCTATCGACACCTATATCTGAAATGCCTATCGACACCTATATCTGAAATGCCTATCGACACCTATATCTGAAATGCCTATCGACACCTATATCTGAAATGCCTATCGACACCTATATCTGAAATGCCTATCGACACCTATTTTTGAAATGCTTATCGGAAACTACATCTGAAATGCCTATCAGCACCTATATTTGAAATGCCTATCGGCAACCATATCCGGAATGCCTATCAGAACCTATATTTGAAATGCCTATCGGCTTCTATATCTGAAATGCCTATCGGCACCTATTTTTAAAATGCCAATCAGCAACTATATCTGAAATGCCTATCGGCACCTATATCTGAAACGCCTATCGACACCTATATCTGAAATGCCTATCGACACCTATATCTGAAATGCCTATCGACACCTATATCTGAAATGCCTATCGACACCTATATCTGAAATGCCTATCGACACCTATATCTGAAATGCCTATCGACACCTATATCTGAAATGCCTATCGACACCTATATCTGAAACGCCTATCGACACCAATATCTGAAATGCCTATCGGCACCTATTTTTGAAATGCCTATCGAAAACTACATCTGAAATGCCTATCAGCACCTATATTTGAAATGCCTATCGGCAACCATATCTGGAATGGCTATCGGCACCTATATTTGAAATGCCTATCGGCTTCTATATCTGATATGCCTATCGACACCTATTTTAAAAATGCCAATTGGCAACTATAACTGCAATGCCTATCGGCACCTATATCTGAAATGCCTATCGGTACCTATTTTTGAAATGTCTATCGGAAACTACATCTGAAATGCCTATCTGCTCCTATATTTGAAATGCTTATCGGCAACCATATTTGAAATGCCTATCGACACTTATATTTGAAATACCTATCGGCTTCTATATCTGAAATGCCTATCGGCACCTGTTTTTAAAATGCCAATCGGCAACTATATCTGAAATGCCTATCGGCACCTATATCTGAATTGCCTATCGGCATCAATTTTTGAAATGCCTATCGGAAACTACATCTAAAATGCCTATCAGCACCTATATTTGAAATGCCTATAGGCAACCATATCTGGAATGCCTATCGGCACCTATATTAGAAATGCCTATCGGCTTCTATATCTGAAATGCCTATCGGCACTTATTTTTAAAATGCCAATTGGCAACTATATCTGAAATGCCTATCGGCAACTATATCTGAAATGCCTATCGGCACCTATTTTTGAAATGCCTATCGGAAACTACATCTGAAATGCCTATCAGCACCTATATTTGAAATGCCTATCGGCAACCATATCTGGGATGCCTATCGGCATCTATATTTGAAATGCCTATTGGCTTCATTATCTGAAATGCCTATCGGCACCTATATCTGAAATGCCTATCGGCACCTATTTTTGTAATGCCTTTCGGAAACTACATCTAAAATGCCTATCTGCTCCTATATTTGAAATGCCTATCGGCAACCATATCTGAAATGCCTATCGACACTTATATTTGAAATACCTATCGGCTTCTATATCTGAAATGCCCATCGGCACCTGTTTTTAAAATGCTAATCGGCAACTATATCTGAAATGCCTATCGGCACTTATTTTAAAATGCCTATCGGAAACTACATCTGAAATGCTTATCAGCACCTATATTTGAAATGCCTATCGGCAAACATATCTGAAATGCCTATCGACACCTATATTTGAAATACCTATCGGCTTCTATATCTGAAATGCCTATCGGCACCTATTTTTATAATGCCAATCGGTAAATATATCTGAAATGCCTATCGGCACCTATATCTGAAATGCCTATCGGCACCAATTTCAAAAAATGCCTATCGGAAACTACATCTGGAATGCCTATCAGCACCTATATTTGAAATGCCTATCAGCACCCACATCAGAAATGCCAATCGGCACCTATACCTGAAATGCCTTTCGGCATTTATATCTGAAATGCCTATCGACACCTATTTTTAAAATGCCAATCGGCAACTATATCCGAAATGCCTATCGGCACCTATATCTGAAATGCCTATCGGCACCAATTTTTGAAATGCCTATCGGAAACTACATCTGAAATGCCTATCAGCACCTATATTTAAAATGCCTATCGGCAACCATATCTGGTATGCCTATCGGCACCTATATTTGAAATGCCTATCGGCTTCTATATCTGAAATGCCTATCGGCACATATTTTTAAAATGCTAATCGGCATCTATATCTGTAATGCCTATCAGCACCTATATCTGAAAAGCCTATCGGCGCCTATTTTTGAAATGCCTATCGGAAACTACATCTGAAATGCCTATCAGCACCAATATTTGAAATGCCTATCGGCACCTATATCTGAAATGCCTATCCGCACCTATTTTTGAAATGCCTATCGGAAACTACATCTGAAATGCTTATCAGCACCTATATTTGAAATGCCTATCGGCTTCTATATCTGAAATGCCTATCGGCACCTATATCTGAAATGCCTATCGACACCTATATCTGAAATGCCTATCGGCACCTATATTTGAAATGCCTATCGGCTTCTATATCTGAGATGCCTATCGGCACCTATTTTTAAAATGCCAATCGGCAACTATATCTGAAATGCCTATCGGCACCTGTACCTGAAATGCCTATCGACACCTATTTCTGAAATGCCTATCGACACCTATATCTGAAATGCCTATCGACACCTATATCTGAAATGCCTATCGACACCTATATCTGAAATGCCTATCGACACCTATATCTGAAATGCCTATCGACATTATATCTGAAATGCCTATCGACACCTATATCTGAAATGCCTCTCGACACCTATATCTGAAATGCCTATCGACACCTATTTTTGAAATGCCTATCGACACCTATTTTTGAAATGCCTATCGGAAACTACATCTGAAATGCCTATCAGCACCTATATTTGAAATGCCTATCGGCAACCATATCTGGAATGCCTATCGGCACCTATATTTGAAATGCCTATCGGCTTCTATATCTGAAATGCCTATCGGCACCTATTTTTAAAATGCCAATCGGCAACTATATCTGAAATGCCTATCGGATCCTATATCTGAAATGCCTATCGACACTTATATCTGAAATGCCTATCGACACCTATATCTGAAATGCCTATCGACACCTATATCTGAAATGCCTATCGACACCCATATCTGAAATGCCTATCGACACCTATATCTGAAATGCCTATCGACACCTATATCTGAAATGCCTATCGACACCTATATCTGAAATGCCTATCGACACCTATTTTTGAAATGCCTATCAGGAACTACATCTGAAATGCCTATCAGCACCTATATTTGAAATGCCTATCGGCAACCATATCTGGAATGCCTATCGGCACCTATATTTGAAATGCCTATCGGCTTCTATATCTGAAATGCCTATCGGCACCTATTTTTAAAATGCCAATCGGCAACTATATCTGAAATGCCCATCGGCACCTATATCTGAAATGCCTATCGACACCTATATCTGAAATATCTATCGACACCTATATCTGAAATACCTATCGACACCTATATCTGAAATGCCTATCGACACCTATATCTGAAATGCCTATCGACACCTATATCTGAAATGCCTATCGACACCTATATCTGAAATGCCTATCGACACCTATATCTGAAATGCCTATCGACACCTATATCTGAAATGCCTATCGACATCTATTTTTTAAATGCCTATCGAAAACTACATCTGAAATGCCTATCAGCACCTATATTTGAAATGCCTATCGGCAACCATATCTGGAATGCCCATCGGCACCTATATTTGAAATGCCTATCGGCTTCTATATCTGAAATGCCTATCGGCACCTATTTTTAAAATGCCAATCGGCAACTATATCTGAAATGCCTATCGGCACCTTTATCTGAAATGCCTATCGACACCTATATCTGAAATGCCTATCGACACCTATATCTGAAATGCCTATCGACACCTATATCTGAAATGCCTATCGACACCTATATCTGAAATGCCTATCGACACCTATATCTGAAATGCCTATCGACACCTATATCTGAAATGCCTATCGACACCTATATCTGAAATGCCTATCGACACCTATATCTGAAATGCCTATCGACACCTATTTTTGAAATGCCTATCGGAAACTACATCTGAAATGCTTATCAGCACCTATATTTGAAATGCCTATCGGCAACCATATCTGGAATGCCTATCGGCACCTATATTTGAAATGCCTATCGGCAACCATATCTGGAATGCCTATCGGCACCTATATTTGAAATGCCTATCGGCTTCTATATCTGAAATGCCTATCGGCACCTATTTTTAAAATGCCAATCGGCAACTTTATCTGAAATACCAATCGGCACCTATATCTGAAATGCCTATCGACACCTATATCTGAAATGCCTATCGACACCTATTTCTGATATGCCTATCGACACCTATATCTGAAATGCCTATCGACACCTATATCTGAAATGCCTATCGACATTATATCTGAAATGCCTATCGACACCTATATCTGAAATGCCTATCGACACCTATATCTGAAATGCCTATCGACACCTATTTTTGAAATGCCTATCGACACCTATTTTTGAAATGCCTATCGGAAACTACATCTGAAATGCCTATCAGCACCTATATTTGAAATGCCAATCGGCAACCATATCTGGAATGCCTATCGGCACCTATATTTGAAACGCCTACCGGCTTCTATATCTGAAATGCCTATCGGCACCTATTTTTAAAATGCCAATCGGCAACTATATCTGAAATGCCTATCGGATCCTATATCTGAAATGCCTATCGACACTTATATCTGAAATGCCTATCGACACCTATATCTGAAATGCCTATCGACACCTATATCTGAAATGCCTATCGACACCTATATCTGAAATGCCTATCGACACCTATATCTGAAATGCCTATCGACACCTGTATCTGAAATGCCTATCGACACCTATATCTGAAATGCCTATCGACACCTATTTTTGAAATGCCTATCGGAAACTACATCTGAAATGCCTATCAGCACCTATATTTGAAATGCCTATCGGCAACCATATCTGGAATGCCTATCGGCACCTATATTTGAAATGCCTATCGGCTTCTATATCTGAAATGCCTATCGGCACCTATTTTTAAAATGCCAATCGGCAACTATATCTGAAATGCCCATCGGCACCTATATCTGAAATGCCTATCGACACCTATATCTGAAATGCCTATCGACACCTATATCTGAAATGCCTATCGACACCTATATCTAAAATGCCTATCGACACCTATATCTGAAATGCCTATCGACACCTATATCTGAAATGCCTATCGACACCTATATCTGAAATGCCTATCGACACCTATATCTGAAATGCCTATCGACACCTATATCTGAAATGCCTATCGACACCTATATCTGAAATGCCTATCGACACCTATTTTTGAAATGCCTATCGGAAACTACATCTGAAATGCCTATCAGCACCTATGTTTAAAATGCCTATCGGCAACCATATCTGGAATGCCTATCGGCACCTATATTTGAAATGCCTATCGGCTTCTATATCTGAAATGCCTATCGGCACTATTTTTAAAATGCCAATCGGCAACTATATCTGAAATGCCTATCGGCACCTATATCTGAAATGCCTATCGACACCTATATCTGAAATGCCTATCGACACCTATATCTGAAATGCCTAACGACACCTATATCTGAAATGCCTATCGACACCTATATCTGAAATGCCTATCGACACCTATATCTGAAATGCCTATAGACACCTATATCTGAAATGCCTATCGACACCTATATCTGAAATGCCTATCGACACCTATTTTTGAAATGCCTATCGGAAACTACATCTGAAATGCCTATCAGCACCTATATTTGAAATGCCTATCGGCAACCATATCTGGAATGCCTATCGGCACCTATATTTGAAATGCCTATCGGCTTCTATATCTGAAATGCCTATCGGCACCTATTTTTAAAATGCCAATCGGCAACTATATCTGAAATGCCTATCGGCACCTATATCTGAAATGCCTATCGACACCTATATCTGAAATGCCTATCGACACCTATATCTGAAATGCCTATCGACACCTCTATCTGAAATGCCTATCGACACCTATATCTGAAATGCCTATCGACACCTATATCTGAAATGCCTATCGACACCTATATCTGAAATGCCTATCGACACCTATATCTGAAATGCCTATCGACACCTATTTTTGAAATGCCTATCGGAAACTACATCTGAAAAGCCTATCAGCACCTATATTTGAAATGCCTATCGGCAACCATATCTGGAATGCCTATCGGCACCTATATTTGAAATGCCTATCGGCTTCTATATCTGGAATGCCTATCGGCACCTATTTTTAAAATGCCAATCGGCAACTATATCTGAAATGCCTATCGGCACCTATATCTGAAATGCCTATCGACACCTATATCTGAAATGCCTATCGACACCTATATCTGAAATGCCTATCGACACCTATATCTGAAATGCCTATCGACACCTATATTTGAAATGCCTATCGACACCTATATCTGAAATGCCTATCGACACCTATATCTAAAATGCCTATCGACACATATCTGAAATGCCTATCGACACCTATATCTGAAATGCCTATCGACACCTATTTTTGAAATGCCTATCGGAAACTACATCTGAAATGCCTATCAGCACCTATATTTGAAATGCCTATCATCAACCATATCTGGAATGCCTATCGGCACCTATATTTGAAATGCCTATCGGCTTCTATATCTGAAATGCCTATCGGCACCTATTTTTTAAAATGCCAATCGGCAACTATATCTGAAATGCCTATCGGCACCTATATCTGAAATGCCTATCGACACCTATATCTGAAATGCCTATCGACACCTATATCTGAAATGCCTATCGACACTTATATATCTGAAATGCCTATCGACACCTATATCTGAAATGCCTATCGACACCTATATCTGAAATGCCTATCGACACCTATATCTGAAATGCCTATCGACACCTATATCTGAAATGCCTATCGTCACCTATTTTTGAAATGCCTATCGGAAACTACATCTGAAATGCCTATCAGCACCTATATTTGAAATGCCTATCGGCAACCATATCTGGAATGCCTATCGGCACCTATATTTGAAATGCCTATCGGCGTCTATATCTGAAATGCCAATCGGCACCTATTTTTAAAATGCCAATCGGCAACTATATCTGAAATGCCTATCGGCACCTATATCTGAAATGCCTATCGACACCTATATCTGAAATGCCTATCGACACCTATATCTGAAATGCCAATCGACACCTATATCTGAAATGCCTATCGACACCTATTTTTGAAATGCCTATCGGCAACTACATCTGAAATGCCTATCAGCACCTATATTTGAAATGCCTATCGGCAACCATATCTGGAATGCCTATCGGCACCTATATTTGAAATGCCTATCGCCTTCTATATCTGAAATGCCTATCGGCACCTATTTTTAAAATGCCAATCGGCAACTATATCTGAAATGCCTATCGGCACCTATATCTGAAATGCCTATCGACACCTATATCTGAAATGCCTATCGACACCTATATCTGAAATGCCTATCGACACCTATATCTGAAATGCCTATCGACACCTATATCTGAAATGCCTATCGACACCTATATCTGAAATGCCTATCGACACCCTTATCTGAAATGCCTATCGACACCTATATCTGAAATGCCTATCGACACCTATATCTGAAATGCCTATCGACACCTATATCTGAAATGCCTATCGACACCTATATCTGAAATGCCTATCGACACCTATATCTGAAATGCCTATCGACACCTATTTTTGAAATGCCTATCGGAAACTACATCTGAAATGCCTATCAGCACCTATATTTGAAATGCCTATCGGCAACCATATCTGGAATGCCTATCGGCACCTATATTTGAAATGCCTATCGGCTTCTATATCTGAAATGCCTATCGGCACCTATTTTTAAAATGCCAATCGGCAACTATATCTGAAATGCCTATCGGCACCTATATCTGAAATGCCTATCCACACCTATATCTGAAATGCCTATCGACACCTATATCTGAAATGCCTATCGACACCTATATCTGAAATGCCTATCGACACCTATATCTGAAATGCCTATCGACACCTATATCTGAAATGCCTATCGACACCTATATCTGAAATGCCTATCGACACCTATATCTGAAATGCCTATCGACACCTATTTTTGAAATGCTTATCGGAAACTACATCTGAAATGCCTATCAGCACCTATATTTGAAATGCCTATCGGCAACCATATCCGGAATGCCTATCAGAACCTATATTTGAAATGCCTATCGGCTTCTATATCTGAAATGCCTATCGGCACCTATTTTTAAAATGCCAATCAGCAACTATATCTGAAATGCCTATCGGCACCTATATCTGTAACGCCTATCGACACCTATATCTGAAATGCCTATCGACACCTATATCTGAAATGCCTATCGACACCTATATCTGAAATGCCTATCGACACCTATATCTGAAATGCCTATCGACACCTATATCTGAAATGCCTATCGACACCTATATCTGAAATGCCTATCGACACCTATATCTGAAACGCCTATCGACACCAATATCTGAAATGCCTATCGGCACCTATTTTTGAAATGCCTATCGAAAACTACATCTGAAATGCCTATCAGCACCTATATTTGAAATGCCTATCGGCAACCATATCTGGAATGGCTATCGGCACCTATATTTGAAATGCCTATCGGCTTCTATATCTGATATGCCTATCGACACCTATTTTAAAAATGCCAATTGGCAACTATAACTGCAATGCCTATCGGCACCTATATCTGAAATGCCTATCGGTACCTATTTTTGAAATGTCTATCGGAAACTACATCTGAAATGCCTATCTGCTCCTATATTTGAAATGCTTATCGGCAACCATATTTGAAATGCCTATCGACACTTATATTTGAAATACCTATCGGCTTCTATATCTGAAATGCCTATCGGCACCTGTTTTTAAAATGCCAATCGGCAACTATATCTGAAATGCCTATCGGCACCTATATCTGAATTGCCTATCGGCATCAATTTTTGAAATGCCTATCGGAAACTACATCTAAAATGCCTATCAGCACCTATATTTGAAATGCCTATAGGCAACCATATCTGGAATGCCTATCGGCACCTATATTAGAAATGCCTATCGGCTTCTATATCTGAAATGCCTATCGGCACTTATTTTTAAAATGCCAATTGGCAACTATATCTGAAATGCCTATCGGCAACTATATCTGAAATGCCTATCGGCACCTATTTTTGAAATGCCTATCGGAAACTACATCTGAAATGCCTATCAGCACCTATATTTGAAATGCCTATCGGCAACCATATCTGGGATGCCTATCGGCATCTATATTTGAAATGCCTATTGGCTTCATTATCTGAAATGCCTATCGGCACCTATATCTGAAATGCCTATCGGCACCTATTTTTGTAATGCCTTTCGGAAACTACATCTAAAATGCCTATCTGCTCCTATATTTGAAATGCCTATCGGCAACCATATCTGAAATGCCTATCGACACTTATATTTGAAATACCTATCGGCTTCTATATCTGAAATGCCCATCGGCACCTGTTTTTAAAATGCTAATCGGCAACTATATCTGAAATGCCTATCGGCACTTATTTTAAAATGCCTATCGGAAACTACATCTGAAATGCTTATCAGCACCTATATTTGAAATGCCTATCGGCAAGCATATCTGAAATGCCTATCGACACCTATATTTGAAATACCTATCGGCTTCTATATCTGAAATGCCTATCGGCACCTATTTTTAAAATGCCAATCGGTAAATATATCTGAAATGCCTATCGGCACCTATATCTGAAATGCCTATCGGCACCAATTTCAAAAAATGCCTATCGGAAACTACATCTGGAATGCCTATCAGCACCTATATTTGAAATGCCTATCAGCACCCACATCAGAAATGCCAATCGGCACCTATACCTGAAATGCCTTTCGGCATTTATATCTGAAATGCCTATCGACACCTATTTTTAAAATGCCAATCGGCAACTATATCCGAAATGCCTATCGGCACCTATATCTGAAATGCCTATCGGCACCAATTTTTGAAATGCCTATCGGAAACTACATCTGAAATGCCTATCAGCACCTATATTTAAAATGCCTATCGGCAACCATATCTGGTATGCCTATCGGCACCTATATTTGAAATGCCTATCGGCTTCTATATCTGAAATGCCTATCGGCACATATTTTTAAAATGCTAATCGGCATCTATATCTGTAATGCCTATCAGCACCTATATCTGAAAAGCCTATCGGCGCCTATTTTTGAAATGCCTATCGGAAACTACATCTGAAATGCCTATCAGCACCAATATTTGAAATGCCTATCGGCACCTATATCTGAAATGCCTATCCGCACCTATTTTTGAAATGCCTATCGGAAACTACATCTGAAATGCTTATCAGCACCTATATTTGAAATGCCTATCGGCTTCTATATCTGAAATGCCTATCGGCACCTATATCTGAAATGCCTATCGACACCTATATCTGAAATGCCTATCGGCACCTATATTTGAAATGCCTATCGGCTTCTATATCTGAGATGCCTATCGGCACCTATTTTTAAAATGCCAATCGGCAACTATATCTGAAATGCCTATCGGCACCTGTACCTGAAATGCCTATCGACACCTATTTCTGAAATGCCTATCGACACCTATATCTGAAATGCCTATCGACACCTATATCTGAAATGCCTATCGACACCTATATCTGAAATGCCTATCGACACCTATATCTGAAATGCCTATCGACATTATATCTGAAATGCCTATCGACACCTATATCTGAAATGCCTCTCGACACCTATATCTGAAATGCCTATCGACACCTATTTTTGAAATGCCTATCGACACCTATTTTTGAAATGCCTATCGGAAACTACATCTGAAATGCCTATCAGCACCTATATTTGAAATGCCTATCGGCAACCATATCTGGAATGCCTATCGGCACCTATATTTGAAATGCCTATCGGCTTCTATATCTGAAATGCCTATCGGCACCTATTTTTAAAATGCCAATCGGCAACTATATCTGAAATGCCTATCGGATCCTATATCTGAAATGCCTATCGACACTTATATCTGAAATGCCTATCGACACCTATATCTGAAATGCCTATCGACACCTATATCTGAAATGCCTATCGACACCCATATCTGAAATGCCTATCGACACCTATATCTGAAATGCCTATCGACACCTATATCTGAAATGCCTATCGACACCTATATCTGAAATGCCTATCGACACCTATATCTGAAATGCCTATCGACACCTATTTTTGAAATGCCTATCGGAAACTACATCTGAAAAGCCTATCAGCACCTATATTTGAAATGCCTATCGGCAACCATATCTGGAATGCCTATCGGCACCTATATTTGAAATGCCTATCGGCTTCTATATCTGGAATGCCTATCGGCACCTATTTTTAAAATGCCAATCGGCAACTATATCTGAAATGCCTATCGGCACCTATATCTGAAATGCCTATCGACACCTATATCTGAAATGCCTATCGACACCTATATCTGAAATGCCTATCGACACCTATATCTGAAATGCCTATCGACACCTATATTTGAAATGCCTATCGGCAACCATATCCGGAATGCCTATCGGCACCTATATTTGAAATGCCTATCGGCTTCTATATCTGAAATGCCTATCGGCACCTATTTTTAAAATGCCAATCGGCAACTATATCTGAAATGCCCATCGGCACCTATATCTGAAATGCCTATCGACACCTATATCTGAAATATCTATCGACACCTATATCTGAAATACCTATCGACACCTATATCTGAAATGCCTATCGACACCTATATCTGAAATGCCTATCGACACCTATATCTGAAATGCCTATCGACACCTATATCTGAAATGCCTATCGACACCTATATCTGAAATGCCTATCGACACCTATATCTGAAATGCCTATCGACATCTATTTTTTAAATGCCTATCGAAAACTACATCTGAAATGCCTATCAGCACCTATATTTGAAATGCCTATCGGCAACCATATCTGGAATGCCCATCGGCACCTATATTTGAAATGCCTATCGGCTTCTATATCTGAAATGCCTATCGGCACCTATTTTTAAAATGCCAATCGGCAACTATATCTGAAATGCCTATCGGCACCTTTATCTGAAATGCCTATCGACACCTATATCTGAAATGCCTATCGACACCTATATCTGAAATGCCTATCGACACCTATATCTGAAATGCCTATCGACACCTATATCTGAAATGCCTATCGACACCTATATCTGAAATGCCTATCGACACCTATATCTGAAATGCCTATCGACACCTATATCTGAAATGCCTATCGACACCTATATCTGAAATGCCTATCGACACCTATTTTTGAAATGCCTATCGGAAACTACATCTGAAATGCTTATCAGCACCTATATTTGAAATGCCTATCGGCAACCATATCTGGAATGCCTATCGGCACCTATATTTGAAATGCCTATCGGCAACCATATCTGGAATGCCTATCGGCACCTATATTTGAAATGCCTATCGGCTTCTATATCTGAAATGCCTATCGGCACCTATTTTTAAAATGCCAATCGGCAACTTTATCTGAAATACCAATCGGCACCTATATCTGAAATGCCTATCGACACCTATATCTGAAATGCCTATCGACACCTATTTCTGATATGCCTATCGACACCTATATCTGAAATGCCTATCGACACCTATATCTGAAATGCCTATCGACATTATATCTGAAATGCCTATCGACACCTATATCTG
>JAVRKA010000854.1:0-45681 GCA_034508555.1 Venustoraphidia nigricollis | reverse complement strand
CCAATCGGCAACTATATCTAAAATGCCTATCGGCACCTATATCTGAAATGCCTATCGACACCTATATCTGAAATGCCTATCGACACCTATATCTGAAATGCCTATCGACACCTATATCTGAAATGCCTATCGACACCTATATCTGAAATGCCTATCGACACCTATATCTGAAATGCCTATCGACACCTATATCTGAAATGCCTATCGACACCTATATCTGAAATGCCTATCGACACCTATTTTTGAAATGCCTATCGGAAACTACATCTGAAATGCCTATCAGCACCTATATTTGAAATGACTATCGGCAACCATATCTGGAATGCCTATCGGCACCTATATTTGAAATGCCTATCGGCTTCTATATCTGAAATGCCTATCGGCACCTATTTTTAAAATGCCAATCGGCAACTATATCTGAAATGCCTATCAGCACCTATATCTGAAATGCCTATCGACACCTATATCTGAAATGCCTATCGACACCTATATCTGAAATGCCTATCGACACCTATATCTGAAATGCCTATCGACACCTATATCTGAAATGCCTATCGACACCTATATCTGAAATGCCTATCGACAGCTATATCTGAAATGCCTATCGACACCTATATCTGAAATGCCTATCGACACCTATATCTGAAATGCCTATCGACACCTATTTTTGAAATGCCTATCGGAAACTACATCTGAAATGCCTATCAGCACCTATATTTGAAATGCCTATCGGCAACCATATCTGGAATGCCTATCGGCACCTATATTTGAAATGCCTATCGGCTTCTATATCTGAAATGCCTATCGGCACCTATTTTTAAAATGCCAATCGGCAACTATATCTGAAATGCCTATCGGCACCTATATCTGAAATGCCTATCGACACCTATATCTGAAATGCCTATCGACACCTATATCTGAAATGCCTATCGACACCTATATCTGAAATGCCTATCGACACCTATATCTGAAATGCCTATCGACACCTATTTTTGAAATGCCTATCGGAAACTACATATGAAATGCCTATCAGCACCTATATTTGAAATGCCTATCGGCAACCATATCTGGAATGCCTATCGGCACCTATATTTGAAATGCCTATCGGCTTCTATATCTGAAATGCCTATCGGCACCTATTTTTAAAATGCCAATCGGCAACTATATCTGAAATGCCTATCGGCACCTATTTTTGAAATGCCTATCGGAAACTACATCTGAAATGCCTATCAGCACCTATATTTGAAATGCCTATCGGCAACCATATCTGAAATGCCTATCGACACCTATATCTGAAATGCCTATCGACACCTATATCTGAAATGCCTATCGACACCTATATCTGAAATGCCTATCGACACCTATATCTGAAATGCCTATCGACACCTATTTTTGAAATGCCTATCGGAAACTACATCTGAAATGCCTATCAGCACCTATATTTGAAATGCCTATCGGCAACCATATCTGGAATGCCTATCGGCACCTATATTTGAAATGCCTATCGGCTTCTATATCTGAAATGCCTATCGGCACCTATTTTTAAAATGCCAATCGGCAACTATATCTGAAATGCCTATCGACACCTATATCTGAAATGCCTATCGACACCTATATCTGAAATGCCTATCGACACCTATATCTGAAATGCCTATCGACACCTATATCTGAAATGCCTATCGACACCTATATCTGAAATGCCTATCGACAGCTATATCTGAAATGCCTATCGACACCTATATCTGAAATGCCTATCGACACCTATATCTGAAATGCCTATCGACACCTATATCTGAAATGCCTATCGACACCTATATCTGAAATGCCTATCGACACCTATTTTTGAAATGCCTATCGGAAACTACATCTGAAATGCCTATCAGCACCTATATTTGAAATGCCTATCGGCAACCATATCTGGAATGCCTATCGGCACCTATATTTGAAATGCCTATCGGCTTCTATATCTGAAATGCCTATCGGCACCTATTTTTAAAATGCCAATCGGCAACTATATCTGAAATGTCTATCGGCACCTATATCTGAAATGCCTATCGACACCTATATCTGAAATGCCTATCGACACCTATATCTGAAATGCCTATCGACACCTATATCTGAAATGCCTATCGACACCTATATCTGAAATGCCTATCGACACCTATATCTGAAATGCCTATCGACACCTATATCTGAAATGCCTATCGACACCTATATCTGAAATGCCTATCGACACCTATATCTGAAATGCCTATCGACACCTATTTTTGAAATGCCTATCGGAAACTACATCTGAAATGCCTATCAGCACCTATATTTGAAATGCCTATCGGCAACCATATCTGGAATGCCTATCGGCACCTATATTTGAAATGCCTATCGGCTTCTATATCTGAAATGCCTATCGGCACCTATTTTTAAAATGCCAATCGGCAACTATATCTGAAATGCCTATCGACACCTATATCTGAAATGCCTATCGACACCTATATCTGAAATGCCTATCGACACCTATATCTGAAATGCCTATCGACAACTATATCTGAAATGCCTATCGACACCTATTTTTGAAATGCCTATCGGAAACTACATCTGAAATGCCTATCAGCACCTATATTTGAAATGCCTATCGGCAACCATATCTGGAATGACTATCGGCACCTATATTTGAAATGCCTATCGGCTTCTATATCTGAAATGCCTATCGGCACCTATTTTTTAAATGCCAATCGGCAACTATATCTGAAATTCCTATCGGCACCTATATCTGAAATGCCTATCGACACCTATATCTGAAATGCCTATCGACACCTATATCTGAAATGCCTATCGACACCTATATCTGAAATGCCTATCGACACCTATATCTGAAATGCCTATCGACACCTATATCTGAAATGCCTATCGACACCTATATCTGAAATGCCTATCGACACCTATTTTTGAAATGCCTATCGGAAACTACATCTGAAATGCCTATCAGCACCTATATTTGAAATGCCTATCGGCATTAATATCTGGAATGCCTATCGGCACCTATATTTGAAATGCCTATCGGCTTTTATATCTGAAATGCCTATCGGCACCTATTTTTTAAATGCCAATCGGCAACTATATCTGAAATTCCTATCGGCACCTATATCTGAAATGCCTATCGACACCTATATCTGAAATGCCTATCGACACCTATATCTGAAATGCCTATCGACACCTATATCTGAAATGCCTATCGACACCTATATCTGAAATGCCTATCGACACCTATATCTGAAATGCCTATCGACACCTATATCTGAAATGCCTATCGACACCTATATCTGAAATGCCTATCGACACCTATATCTGAAATGCCTATCGACACCTATTTTTGAAATGTCTATCGGAAACTACATCTGAAATGCCTATCAGCACTTATATTTAAATGCCTATCGGCAACCATATCTGGAATGCCTATCGGCACCTATATTTGAAATGCCTATCGGCTTCTATATCTGAAATGCCTATCGGCACCTATTTTTAAAATGCTAATCAGCAACTATATCTGAAATGCCTATCGGCACGTATATCTGAAAAGCCTATCGACACCTATATCTGAAATGCCTATCGACACCTATATCTGAAAAGCCTATCGACACCTATATCTGAAATGCCTATCGACACCTATATCTGAAATGCCTATCGACACCTATATCTGAAATGCCTATCGACACCTATATCTGAAATGCCTATCGACACCTATATCTGAAATGCCTATCGACACCTATTTTTAAATTGCCTATCGGAAACTACATCTGAAATGCCTTTCAGCACCTATATTTGAAATGCCTATCGGCAACCATATCTGGAATGCCTATCGGCACCTATATTTGAAATGCCTATCGGCTTCTATATCTGAAATGCCTATCGGCACCTATTTTTAAAATGCCAATCGGCAACTATATCTGAAATGCCTATCGGCACCTATATCTGAAATGCCTATCGACACCTATATCTGAAATGCCTATCGACACCTATATCTGAAATGCCTATCGTCACCTATATCTGAAATTCCTATCGAGACCTATATCTGAAATGCCTATCGAGACCTATATCTGAAATGCCTATCGACACCTATATCTGAAATGCCTATCGACACCTATATCTGAAATGCCTATCGACACCTATATCTGAAATGCCTATCGACACCTATTTTTGAAATGCCTATCGGAAACTACATCTGAAATGCCTATCAGCACCTATATTTGAAATGCCTATCGGCAACCATATCTGGAATGCCTATCGGCACCTATATTTGAAATGCCTATCGGCTTCTATATCTGAAATGCCTATCGGCACCTATTTTTAAAATGCCTATCGGCACCTATATCTGAAATGCCCATCGACACCTATATCTGAAATGCCTATCGACACCTATATCTGAAATGCCTATCGACACCTATATCTGAAATGCATATCGACACCTATATCTGAAATGCCTATCGACACCTATATCTGAAATGCCTATCGACACTTATATCTGAAATGCCTATCGACACCTATATCTGAAATGCCTATCGACACCTATATCTGAAATGCCTATCGACACCTATATCTGAAATGCCTATTGACACCTATTTTTGAAATGCCTATCGGAAACTACATCTGAAATGCCTATCAGCACCTATATTTGAAATGCCTATCGGCAACCATATCTGGAATGCCTATCGGCACCTATATTTGAAATGCCTATCGGCTTCTATATCTGAAATGCCTATCGGCACCTATTTTTAAAATGCCAATCGGCAACTATATCTGAAATGCCTATCGGCACCTATATCTTAAATGCCTATCGACACTTATATCTGAAATGCCTATCGACACCTATATCTGAAATGCCTATCGACACCTATATCTGAAATGCCGATCGACACCTGTATCTGAAATGCCTATCGACACCTATATCTGAAATGCCTATCGACACCTATATCTGAAATGCCTATCGACACCTATATCTGAAATGCCTATCGACACCAATTTTTGAAATGCCTATCGGAAACTACATCTGAAATGCCTATCAGCACCTATATTTGAAATGCCTATCGGCAACCATATCTAGAATGCCTATCGGCACCTTTATTTGAAATGCCTATCGGCTTCTATATCTAAAATGCCTATCGGCACCTACTTTTAAAATGCCAATCGGCAACTATATCTGAAATGCCTATCGGCACTTATATCTGAAATGCCTATCGACACCTGTATCTGAAATGCCTATCGACACCTATATCTGAAATGCCTATCGACACCTATATCTAAAATGCCTATCGGCACCTATTTTTAAAATGCCAATCGGCAACTATATCTGAAATGCCTATCGGCACTTATATCTGAAATGCCTATCGACACCTGTATCTGAAATGCCTATCGACACCTATATCTGAAATGCCTATCGACACCTATATCTGAAATGCCTATCGACACCTATATCTGAAATGCCTATCGACACCAATATCTGAAATGCCTATCGACACCTATATCTGAAATGCCTATCGACACCTATATCTGAAATGCCTATCGACACCTATATCTAAAATGCCTATCGATACCTATTTTTGAAATGCCAATCGGAAACTACATCTGAAATGCCTATCGGAAACTACATCTGAAATGCCTATCAGCACCTATATTTGAAATGCCTATCGGCAACCATATCTGGAATGCCTATCGGCACCTATATTTGAAATGCCTATCGGCTCCTATATCTGAAATGCCTATCGGCACCTATTTTTAAAATGCCAATCGGCAACTATATCTGAAATGCCTATCAGCACCTATATTTGAAATGACTATCGGCAACCATAACTGGAATGCCTATCGGCACCTATATTTGAAATGCCTATCGGCTTCTATATCTGAAATGCCTATCGGCACCAATTTTTAAAATGCCAATCGGCAACTATATCTGAAATGCCTATCAGCACCTATATCTGAAATGCCTATCGACACCTATATCTGAAATGCCTATCGACACCTATATCTGAAATGCCTATCGACACCTATATCTGAAATGCCTATCGACACCTATATCTGAAATGCCTATCGACACCTATATCTGAAATGCCTATCGACAGCTATATCTGAAATGCCTATCGACACCTATATCTGAAATGCCTATCGACACCTATATCTGAAATGCCTATCGACACCTATTTTTGAAATGCCTATCGGAAACTACATCTGAAATGCCTATCAGCACCTATATTTGAAATGCCTATCGGCAACCATATCTGGAATGCCTATCGGCACCTATATTTGAAATGCCTATCGGCTTCTATATCTGAAATGCCTATCGGCAGCTATTTTTAAAATGCCAATCGGCAACTATATCTTAAATGCCTATCGGCACCTATATCTGAAATGCCTATCGACACCTATATCTGAAATGCCTATCGACACCTATATCTGAAATGCCTATCGACACCTATATCTGAAATGCCTATCGACACCTATATCTGAAATGCCTATCGACACCTATATCTGAAATGCCTATCGACACCTATATCTGAAATGCCTATCGACACCTATATCTGAAATGCCTATCGACACCTATTTTTGAAATGCCTATCGGAAACTACATCTGAAATGCCTATCAGCACCTATATTTGAAATGCCTATCGGCAACCATATCTGGAATGCCTATCGGCACCTATATTTGAAATGCCTATCGGCTTCTATATCTGAAATGCCCATCTGCACCTATTTTTGAAATGCCAATCGGCAACTATATCTGAAATGCCTATCGGCACCTATATCTGAAATGCCTATCGACACCTATATCTGAAATGCCTATCGACACCTATATCTGAAATGCCTATCGACACCTATATCTGAAATGCCTATCGACACCTATTTTTGAAATGCCTATCGGAAACTACATCTGAAATGCCTATCAGCACCTATATTTGAAATGCCTATCGGCAACCATATCTGGAATGCCTATCGGCACCTATATTTGAAATGCCTATCGGCTTCTATATCTGAAATGCCTATCGGCAGCTATTTTTAAAATGCCAATCGGCAACTATATCTGAAATGCCTATCGGCACCTATATCTGAAATGCCTATCGACACCTATATCTGAAATGCCTATCGACACCTATATCTGAAATGCCTATCGACACCTATATCTGAAATGCCTATCGACACCTATATCTGAAATGCCTATCGACACCTATATCTGAAATGCCTATCGACACCTATATCTGAAATGCCTATCGACACCTATTTTTGAAATGCCTATCGGAAACTACATCTGAAATGCCTATCAGCACCTATATTTGAAATGCCTATCGGCAACCATATCTGGAATGCCTATCGGCACCTATATTTGAAATGCCTATCGGCTTCTATATCTGAAATGCCTATCTGCACCTATTTTTAAAATGCCAATCGGCAACTATATCTGAAATGCCTATCGGCACCTATATCTGAAATGCCTATCGACACCTATATCTGAAATGCCTATCGACACCTATATCTGAAATGCCTATCGACACCTATATCTGAAATGCCTATCGACACCTATATCTGAAATGCCTATCGACACCTATATCTGAAATGCCTATCGACACCTATATCTGAAATGCCTATCGACACCTATATCTGAAATGCCTATCGACACCTATATCTGAGATGCCTATCGACACCTATTTTTGAAATGCCTATCGGAAACTACATCTGAAATGCCTATCAGCACCTATATTTGAAATGCCTATCGGCAACCATATCTGGAATGCCTATCGGCACCTATATTTGAAATGCCTATCGGCTTCTATATCTGAAATGCCTATCGGCACCTATTTTTAAAATGCCAATCGGCAACTATATCTGAAATGTCTATCGGCACCTATATCTGAAATGCCTATCGACACCTATATCTGAAATGCCTATCGACACCTATATCTGAAATGCCTATCGACACCTATATCTGAAATGCCTATCGACACCTATATCTGAAATGCCTATCGACACCTATATCTGAAATCCCTATCGACACCTATATCTGAAATGCCTATCGACACCTATATCTGAAATGCCTATCGACACCTATATCTGAAATGCCTATCGACACCTATTTTTGAAATGCCTATCGGAAACTACATCTGAAATGCCTATCAGCACCTATATTTGAAATTCTTATCGGCAACCATATCTGGAATGCCTATCGGCACCTATATTTGAAATGCCTATCGGCTTCTATATCTGAAATGCCTATCGGCACTTATTTTTAAAATGCCAATCGGCAACTATATCTGAAATGCCTATCGGCACCTATATCTGAAATGCCTATCGACACCTATATCTGAAATGCCTATCGACACCTATATCTGAAATGCCTATCGACACCTATATCTGTAATGCCTATCGACACCTATATCTGAAATGCCTATCGACACCTATATCTGAAATGCCTATCGACACCTATTTTTGAAATGCCTATCGGAAACTACATCTGAAATGCCTATCAGCACCTATATTTGAAATGCCTATCGGCAACCATATCTGGAATGCCTATCGGCACCTATATTTGAAATGCCTATCGGCTTCTATATCTGAAATGCCTATCGGCACCTATTTTTAAAATGCCAATCGGCAACTATATCTAAAATGCCTATCGGCACCTATATCTGAAATGCCTATCGACACCTATATCTGAAATGCCTATCGACACCTATATCTGAAATGCCTATCGACACCTATATCTGAAATGCCTATCGACACCTATATCTGAAATGCCTATCGACACCTATATCTGAAATGCCTATCGACACCTATATCTGAAATGCCTATCGACACCTATATCTGAAATGCCTATCGACACCTATTTTTGAAATGCCTATCGGAAACTACATCTGAAATGCCTATCAGCACCTATATTTGAAATGACTATCGGCAACCATATCTGGAATGCCTATCGGCACCTATATTTGAAATGCCTATCGGCTTCTATATCTGAAATGCCTATCGGCACCTATTTTTAAAATGCCAATCGGCAACTATATCTGAAATGCCTATCAGCACCTATATCTGAAATGCCTATCGACACCTATATCTGAAATGCCTATCGACACCTATATCTGAAATGCCTATCGACACCTATATCTGAAATGCCTATCGACACCTATATCTGAAATGCCTATCGACACCTATTTTTGAAATGCCTATCGGAAACTACATCTGAAATGCCTATCAGCACCTATATTTGAAATGCCTATCGGCAACCATATCTGGAATGCCTATCGGCACCTATATCTGAAATGCCTATCGACACCTATATCTGAAATGCCTATCGACACCTATATCTGAGATGCCTATCGACACCTATTTTTGAAATGCCTATCGGAAACTACATCTGAAATGCCTATCAGCACCTATATTTGAAATGCCTATCGGCAACCATATCTGGAATGCCTATCGGCACCTATATTTGAAATGCCTATCGGCTTCTATATCTGAAATGCCTATCGGCACCTATTTTTAAAATGCCAATCGGCAACTATATCTGAAATGCCTATCGGCACCTATATCTGAAATGCCTATCGACACCTATATCTGAAATGCCTATCGACACCTATATCTGAAATGCCTATCGACACCTATATCTGAAATGCCTATCGACACCTATATCTGAAATGCCTATCGACACCTATATCTGAAATGCCTATCGACACCTATATCTGAAATGCCTATCGACACCTATATCTGAAATGCCTATCGACACCTATTTTTGAAATGCCTATCGGAAACTACATCTGAAATGCCTATCAGCACCTATATTTAAAATTCTTATCGGCAACCATATCTGGAATGCCTATCGGCACCTATATTTGAAATGCCTATCGGCTTCTATATCTGAAATGCCTATCGGCACTTATTTTTAAAATGCCAATCGGCAACTATATCTGAAATGCCTATCGGCACCTATATCTGAAATGCCTATCGACACCTATATCTGAAATGCCTATCGACACCTATATCTGAAATGCCTATCGACACCTATATCTGTAATGCCTATCGACACCTATATCTGAAATGCCTATCGACACCTATATCTGAAATGCCTATCGACACCTATTTTTGAAATGCCTATCGGAAACTACATCTGAAATGCCTATCAGCACCTATATTTGAAATGCCTATCGGCAACCATATCTGGAATGCCTATCGGCACCTATATTTGAAATGCCTATCGGCTTCTATATCTGAAATGCCTATCGGCACCTATTTTTAAAATGCCAATCGGCAACTATATCTAAAATGCCTATCGGCACCTATATCTGAAATGCCTATCGACACCTATATCTGAAATGCCTATCGACACCTATATCTGAAATGCCTATCGACACCTATATCTGAAATGCCTATCGACACCTATATCTGAAATGCCTATCGACACCTATATCTGAAATGCCTATCGACACCTATATCTGAAATGCCTATCGACACCTATATCTGAAATGCCTATCGACACCTATTTTTGAAATGCCTATCGGAAACTACATCTGAAATGCCTATCAGCACCTATATTTGAAATGACTATCGGCAACCATATCTGGAATGCCTATCGGCACCTATATTTGAAATGCCTATCGGCTTCTATATCTGAAATGGCTATCGGCACCTATTTTTAAAATGCCAATCGGCAACTATATCTGAAATGCCTATCAGCACCTATATCTGAAATGCCTATCGACACCTATATCTGAAATGCCTATCGACACCTATATCTGAAATGCCTATCGACACCTATATCTGAAATGCCTATCGACACCTATATCTGAAATGCCTATCGACACCTATATCTGAAATGCCTATCGACAGCTATATCTGAAATGCCTATCGACACCTATATCTGAAATGCCTATCGACACCTATATCTGAAATGCCTATCGACACCTATTTTTGAAATGCCTATCGGAAACTACATCTGAAATGCCTATCAGCACCTATATTTGAAATGCCTATCGGCAACCATATCTGGAATGCCTATCGGCACCTATATTTGAAATGCCTATCGGCTTCTATATCTGAAATGCCTATCGGCAGCTATTTTTAAAATGCCAATCGGCAACTATATATGAAATGCCTATCGGCACCTATATCTGAAATGCCTATCGACACCTATATCTGAAATGCCTATCGACACCTATATCTGAAATGCCTATCGACACCTATTTTTGAAATGCCTATCGGAAACTACATCTGAAATGCCTATCAGCACCTATATTTGAAATGCCTATCGGCAACTATATCTGGAATGCCTATCGGCACCTATATTTGAAATGCCTATCGGCTTCTATATCTGAAATGCCTATCGGCACCTATTTTTAAAATGCCAATCGGCAACTATATCTGAAATGCCTATCGGCACCTATATCTGAAATGCCTATCGACACCTATATCTAAAATGCCTATCGACACCTATATCTGAAATGCCTATCGACACCCATATCTGAAATGCCTATCGACACCTATATCTAAAATGCCTATCGACACCTATATCTGAAATGCCTATCGACACCTATATCTGAAATGCCTATCGACACCTATATCTGAAATGCCTATCGACACCTATATCTGAAATGCCTATCGACACCTATTTTTGAAATGCCTTTCGGAAACTACATCTGAAATGCCTATCAGCACCTATATTTGAAATGCCTATCGGCAACCATATCTGGAATGCCTATCGGCACCTATATATGAAATGCCTATCGGCTTCTATATCTGAAATGCCTATCGGCACCTATTTTTAAAATGCCAATCGGCAACTATATCTGAAATGCCTATCGGCACCTATATCTGAAATGCCTATCGACACCTATATCTGAAATGCCTATCGACACCTATATCTGAAATGCCTATCGACACCTATATCTGAAATGCCTATCGACACCTATATCTGAAATGCCTATCGACACCTATATCTGAAATGCCTATCGACACCTATATCTGAAATGCCTATCGACACCTATATCTGCAATGGCTATCGACACCTATTTTTGAAATGCCTATCCGAAACTACATCTGAAATGCCTATCAGCACCTATATTTGAAATGCCTATCGGCAACCATATCTGGAATGCCAATCGGCACCTATATTTGAAATGCCTATCGGCTTCTATATCTGAAATGCCTATCGGCACCTATTTTTAAAATGCCAATCGGCAACTATATCTGAAACGCCTATCGGCACCTATATCTGAAATGTCTATCGACATCTATATCTGAAATGCCTATCGACACCTATATCTGAAATGCCCATCGACACCTATATCTGAAATGCCTATCGACACCTATATCTGAAATGCCTATCGACACCTATATCTGAAATGCCTATCGACACCTATATCTGAAATGCCTATCGACACCTATATCTGAAATGCCTATCGACACCTATTTTTTAAATGCCTATCGGAAACTACATCTGAAATGCCTATCAGCACCTATATTTGAAATGCCTATCGGCAACCATATCTGGAATGCCTATCGGCACCTATATTTGAAATGCCTATCGGCTTCTATATCTGAAATGCCTATCGGCACCTATTTTTAAAATGCCAATCGGCAACTATATCTGAAATGCCTATCGGCACCTATATCTGAAATGCCTATCGACACCTATATCTGAAATGCCTATCGACACCTATATCTGAAATGCCTATCGACACCTATATCTGAAATGCCTATCGACACCTATTTTTTAAATGCCTATCGGAAACTACATCTGAAATGCCTATCAGCACCTATATTTGAAATGCCTATCGGCAACCATATCTGGAATGCCTATCGGCACCTATATTTGAAATGCCTATCGGCTTCTATATCTGAAATGCCTATCGGCACCTATTTTTAAAATGCCAATCGGCAACTATATCTGAAATGCCTATCGGCACCTATATCTGAAATGCCTATCGACACCTATATCTGAAATGCCTATCGACACCTATATCTGAAATGCCTATCGACACCTATATCTGAAATGCCTATCGACACCTATATCTGAAAAACCTATCGACACCTCTATCTGAAATGCCTATCGACACCTATATCTGAAATGCCTATCGACACCTATATCTGAAATGCTTATCGACACCTATTTTTGAAATGTCTATCGGAAACTACATCTGAAATGCCTATCAGCACCTATATTTGAAATGCCTATCGGCAACCATATCTGGAATGCCTATCGGCACCTATATTTGAAATTCCTATCGGCTTCTATATCTGAAATGCCTATCGGCACCTATTTTTAAAATGCCAATCGGCAACTATATCTGAAATGCCTATCGGCACCTATATCTGAAATGCCTATCGACACCTATATCTGAAATGCCTATCGACACCTATATCTGAAATGCCTATCGACACCTATATCTGAAATGCCTATCGACACCTATATCTGAAATGCCTATCGACACCTATATCTGAAATGCCTATCGACACCTATATCTGAAATGCCTATCGACACCTATATCTGAAATGCCTATCGACACCTATTTTTGAAATGCCTATCGGAAACTACATCTGAAATGCCTATCAGCACCTATATTTGAAATGCCTATCGGCAACCATATCTGGAATGCCTATCGGCACCTATATTTGAAATGCCTATCGGCTTCTATATCTGAAATGCCTATCGGCACCTATTTTTAAAATGCCAATCGGCAACTATATCTGAAATGTCTATCGGCACCTATATCTGAAATGCCTATCGACACCTATATCTGAAATGCCTTTCGACACCTATATCTGAAATGCCTATCGACACTATTATCTGAAATGCCTATCGACACCTATATCTGAAATGCCTATCGACACCTATATCTGAAATGCCTATCGACACCTATATCTGAAATGCCTATCGGCACCTATTTTTAAAATGCCAATCGGCTTCTATATCTGAAATGCCTATCGGCACCTATTTTTAAAATGCCAATCGGCAACTATATCTGAAATGCCTATCGGCACCTATATCTGAAATGCCTATCGACACCTATATCTGAAATGCCTATCGACACCTATATCTGAAATGCCTATCGACACCTATATCTAAAATGCCTATCGACACCTATATCTGAAATGCCTATCGACACCTATATCTGAAATGCCTATCGACACCTATATCTGAAATGCCTATCGACACCTATTTTTGAAATGCCTATCGGAAACTACATCTGAAATGCCTATCAGCACCTATATTTGAAATGCCTATCGGCAACCATATCTGGAATGCCTATCGGCACCTATATTTGAAATGCCTATCGGCTTCTATATCTGAAATGCCTATCGGCACCTATTTTTAAAATGCCAATCGGCAACTATATCTGAAATGTCTATCGGCACCTATATCTGAAATGCCTATCGACACCTATATCTGAAATGCCTATCGACACCTATATCTGAAATGCCTATCGACACCTATATCTGAAATGCCTATCGACACCTATATCTGAAATGCCTATCGACACCTATATCTGAAATGCCTATCGACACCTATATCTGAAATGCCTATCGACACCTATATCTGAAATGCCTATCGACACCTATTTTTGAAATGCCTATCGGAAACTACATCTGAAATGCCTATCAGCACCTATATTTGAAATGCCTATCGGCAACCATATCTGGAATGCCTATCGGCACCTATATTTGAAATGCCTATCGGCTTCTATATCTGAAATGCCTATCGGCACCTATTTTTAAAATGCCAATCGGCAACTATATCTGAAATGCCTATCGACACCTATATCTGAAATGCCTATCAACACCTATATCTGAAATGCCTATCGACACCTATATCTGAAATGCCTATCGACACCTATATTTGAAATGCCTATCGACACCTATATCTGAAATGCCTATCGACACCTATATCTGAAATGCCTATCGACACCTATATCTGAAATGCCTATCGACACCTATTTTTGAAATGCCTATCGGAAACTACATCTGAAATGCCTATCAGCACCTATATTTGAAATGCCTATCGGCAACCATATCTGGAATGCCTATCGGCACCTATATTTGAAATGCCTATCGGCTTCTATATCTGAAATGCCTATCGGCACCTATTTTTTAAATGCCAATCGGCAACTATATCTGAAATTCCTATCGGCACCTATATCTGAAATGCCTATCGACACCTATATCTGAAATGCCTATCGACACCTATATCTGAAATGCCTATCGACACCTATATCTGAAATGCCTATCGACACCTATATCTGAAATGCCTATCGACACCTATATCTGAAATGCCTATCGACACCTATATCTGAAATGCCTATCGACACCTATATCTGAAATGCCTATCGACACCTATATCTGAAATGCCTATCGACACCTATTTTTGAAATGTCTATCGGAAACTACATCTGAAATGCCTATCAGCACTTATATTTAAATGCCTATCGGCAACCATATCTGGAATGCCTATCGGCACCTATATTTGAAATGCCTATCGGCTTCTATATCTGAAATGCCTATCGGCACCTATTTTTAAAATGCCAATCAGCAACTATATCTGAAATGCCTATCGGCACCTATAATTGAAAAGCCTATCGACACCTATATCTGAAATGCCTATCGACACCTATATCTGAAATGCCTATCGACACCTATATCTGAAATGCCTATCGACACCTATATCTGAAATGCCTATCGACACCTATATCTGAAATGCCTATCGACACCTATATCTGAAATGCCTATCGACACCTATTTTTAAATGGCCTATCGGAAACTACATCTGAAATGCCTATCAGCACCTATATTTGAAATGCCTATCGGCAACCATATCTGGAATGCCTATCGGCACCTATATTTGAAATGCCTATCGGCTTCTATATCTGAAATGCCTATCGGCACCTATTTTTAAAATGCCAATCGGCAACTATATCTGAAATGCCTATCGACACCTATATCTGAAATGCCTATCGACACCTATATCTGAAATGCCTATCGACACCTATATCTGAAATGCCTATCGTCACCTATATCTGAAATTCCTATCGAGACCTATATCTGAAATGCCTATCGACACCTATATCTGAAATGCCTATCGACACCTATATCTGAAATGCCTATCGACACTTATATCTGAAATGCCTATCGACACCTATTTTTAAAATGCCTATCGGAAACTACATCTGAAATGCCTATCAGCACCTATATTTGAAATGCCTATCGGCAACCATATCTGGAATGCCTATCGGCACCTATATTTGAAATGCCTATCGGCTTCTATATCTGAAATGCCTATCGGCACCTATTTTTAAAATGCCAATCGGCAACTATATCTGAAATGCCTATCGGCACCTATATCTGAAATGCCTATCGACACCATTATCTGAAATGCCTATCGACACCTATATCTGAAATGCCTATCGACACCTATATCTGAAATACCTATCGACACCTATATCTGAAATGCCTATCGACACCTATATCTGAAATGCCTATCGACACCTATATCTGAAATGCCTATCGACACCTATTTTTGAAATGCCTATCGGAAACTACATCTGAAATGCCTATCAGCACCTATATTTGAAATGCCTATCGGCAACCATATCTGGAATGCCTATCGGCACCTATATTTGAAATGCCTATCGGCTTCTATATCTGAAATGCCTATCGGCACCTATTTTTAAAATGCCAATCGGCAACTATATCTGAAATGTCTATCGGCACCTATATCTGAAATGCCTATCGACACCTATATCTGAAATGCCTATCGACACCTATATCTGAAATGCCTATCGACACCTATATCTGAAATGCCTATCGACACCTATATCTGAAATGCCTATCGACACCTATATCTGAAATGCCTATCGACACCTATATCTGAAATGCCTATCGACACCTATATCTGAAATGCCTATCGACACCTATTTTTGAAATGCCTATCGGAAACTACATCTGAAATGCCTATCAGCACCTATATTTGAAATGCCTATCGGCAACCATATCTGGAATGCCTATCGGCACCTATATTTAAAATGCCTATCGGCTTCTATATCTGAAATGCCTATCGGCACCTATTTTTAAAATGCCAATCGGCAACTATATCTGAAATGCCTATCGACACCTATATCTGAAATGCCTATCGACACCTATATCTGAAATGCCTATCAACACCTATATCTGAAATGCCTATCGACACCTATATCTGAAATGCCTATCGACACCTATATCTGAAATGCCTATCGACACCTATATCTAAAATGCCTATCGACACCTATATCTGAAATGCCTATCGACCCCTATTTTTGAAATGCCTATCGGAAACTACATCTGAAATGCCTATCAGCACCTATATTTGAAATGCCTATCGGCAACCATATCTGGAATGCCTATCGGCACCTATATTTGAAATGCCTATCGGCTTCTATATCTGAAATGCCTATCGGCACCTATTTTTTAAATGCCAATCGGCAACTATATCTGAAATTCCTATCGGCACCTATATCTGAAATGCCTATCGACACCTATATCTGAAATGCCTATCGACACCTATATCTGAAATGCCTATCGACACCTATATCTGAAATGCCTATCGACACCTATATCTGAAATGCCTATCGACACCTATATCTGAAATGCCTATCGACACCTATATCTGAAATGCCTATCGACACCTATATCTGAAATGCCTATCGACACCTATATCTGAAATGCCTATCGACACCTATTTTTGAAATGTCTATCGGAAACTACATCTGAAATGCCTATCAGCACTTATATTTAAATGCCTATCGGCAACCATATCTGGAATGCCTATCGGCACCTATATTTGAAATGCCTATCGGCTTCTATATCTGAAATGCCTATCGGCACCTATTTTTAAAATGCCAATCAGCAACTATATCTGAAATGCCTATCGGCACCTATATCTGAAAAGCCTATCGACACCTATATCTGAAATGCCTATCGACACCTATATCTGAAATGCCTATCGACACCTATATCTGAAATGCCTATCGACACCTATATCTGAAATGCCTATCGACACCTATATCTGAAATGCCTATCGACACCTATATCTGAAATGCCTATCGACACCTATATCTGAAATGCCTATCGACACCTATTTTTAAATTGCCTATCGGAAACAACATCTGAAATGCCTATCAGCACCTATATTTGAAATGCCTATCGGCAACCATATCTGGAATGCCTATCGGCACCTATATTTGAAATGCCTATCGGCTTCTATATCTGAAATGCCTATCGGCACCTATTTTTAAAATGCCAATCGGCAACTATATCTGAAATGCCTATCGGCACCTATATCTGAAATGCCTATCGACACCTATATCTGAAATGCCTATCGACACCTATATCTGAAATGCCTATCGTCACCTATATCTGAAATTCCTATCGAGACCTATATCTGAAATGCCTATCGACACCTATATCTGAAATGCCTATCGACACCTATATCTGAAATGCCTATCGAGACCTATATCTGAAATGCCTATCGACACCTATTTTTGAAATGCCTATCGGAAACTACATCTGAAATGCCTATCAGCACCTATATTTGAAATGCCTATCGGCAACCATATCTGGAATGCCTATCGGCACCTATATTTGAAATGCCTATCGGCTTCTATATCTGAAATGCCTATCGGCACCTATTTTTAAAATGCCAATCGGCAACTATATCTGAAATGCCTATCGGCACCTATATCTGAAAAGCCTATCGACACCTATATCTGAAATGCCTATCGACACCTATATCTGAAATGCCTATCGACACCTATATCTGAAATGCCTATCGACACCTATATCTGAAATGCCTATCGACACCTATATCTGAAATGCCTATCGACACCTATATCTGAAATGCCTATCGACACCTATATCTGAAATGCCTATCGACACCTATTTTTAAATTGCCTATCGGAAACTACATCTGAAATGCCTATCAGCACCTATATTTGAAATGCCTATCGGCAACCATATCTGGAATGCCTATCGGCACCTATATTTGAAATGCCTATCGGCTTCTATATCTGAAATGCCTATCGGCACCTATTTTTAAAATGCCAATCGGCAACTATATCTGAAATGCCTATCGGCACCTATATCTGAAATGCCTATCGACACTTATATCTGAAATGCCTATCGACACCTATATCTGAAATGCCTATCGTCACCTATATCTGAAATTCCTATCGAGACCTATATCTGAAATGCCTATCGACACCTATATCTGAAATGCCTATCGACACCTATATCTGAAATGCCTATCGACACCTATATCTGAAATGCCTATCGACACCTATTTTTGAAATGCCTATCGGAAACTACATCTGAAATGCCTATCAGCACCTATATTTGAAATGCCTATCGGCAACCATATCTGGAATGCCTATCGGCACCTATATTTGAAATGCCTATCGGCTTCTATATCTGAAATGCCTATCGGCACCTATTTTTAAAATGCCAATCGGCAACTATATCTGAAATGCCTATCGGCACCTATATCTGAAATGCCTATCGACACCTATATCTGAAATGCCTATAGACACCTATATCTGAAATGCCTATCGACACCTATATCTGAAATGCCTATCGACACCTATATCTGAAATGCCTATCGACACCTATATCTGAAATGCCTATCGACACCTATATCTGAAATGCCTATCGACACCTATATCTGAAATGCCTATCGACACCTATATCTGCAATGCCTATCGACACCTATTTTTGAAATGCCTATCGGAAACTACATCTGAAATGCCTATCAGCACCTATATTTGAAATGCCTATCGGCAACCATATCTGGAATGCCTATCGGCACCTATATTTGAAATGCCTATCGGCTTCTATATCTGAAATGCCTATCGGCACCTATTTTTAAAATGCCAATCGGCAACTATAAATGAAATGCCTATCGGCACCTATATCTGAAATGCCTATCGACACCTATATCTGAAATGCCTATCGACACCTATATCTGAAATGCCCATCGACACCTATATCTGAAATGCCTATCGACACCTATATCTGAAATGCCTATCGACACCTATATCTGAAATGCCTATCGACACCTATATCTGAAATGCCTATCGACACCTATATCTGAAATGCCTATCGACACCTATTTTTTAAATGCCTATCGGAAACTACATCTGAAATGCCTATCAGCACCTATATTTGAAATGCCTATCGGCAACCATATCTAGAATGCCTATCGGCACCTATATTTGAAATGCCTATCGGCTTCTATATCTGAAATGCCTATCGGCACCTATTTTTAAAATGCCAATCGGCAACTATATCTGAAATGCCTATCGGCACCTATATCTGAAATGCCTATCGACACCTATATCTGAATTGCCTATCGACACCTATATCTGAAATGCCTATCGACACCTATATCTGAAATGCCTATCGACACCTATATCTGAAATGCCTATCGACACCTATTTTTGAAATGCCTATCGGAAACTACATATGAAATGCCTATCAGCACCTATATTTGAAATGCCTATCGGCAACCATATCTGGAATGCCTATCGGCACCTATATTTGAAATGCCTATCGGCTTCTATATCTGAAATGCCTATCGGCACCTATTTTTAAAATGCCAATCGGCAACTATATCTGAAATGCCTATCGGCACCTATATCTGAAATGCCTATCGACACCTATATCTGAAATGCCTATCGACACCTATATCTGAAATGCCTATCGACACCTATATCTGAAATGCCTATCGACACCTATATCTGAAATGCCTATCGACACCTATATCTGAAATGCCTATCGACACCTATATCTGAAATGCCTATCGACACCCATATCTGAAATGCTTATCGACACCTATTTTTGAAATGTCTATCGGAAACTACATCTGAAATGCCTATCAGCACCTATATTTGAAATGCCTATCGGCAACCATATCTGGAATGCCTATCGGCACCTATATTTGAAATTCCTATCGGCTTCTATATCTGAAATGCCTATCGGCACCTATTTTTAAAATGCCAATCGGCAACTATATCTGAAATGCCTATCGGCACCTATATCTGAAATGCCTATCGACACCTATATCTGAAATGCCTATCGACACCTATATCTGAAATGCCTATCGACACCTATATCTGAAATGCCTATCGACACCTATATCTGAAATGCCTATCGACACCTATATCTGAAATGCCTATCGACACCTATATCTGAAATGCCTATCGACACCTATATCTGAAATGCCTATCGACACCTATTTTTGAAATGCCTATCGGAAACTACATCTGAAATGCCTATCAGCACCTATATTTGAAATGCCTATCGGCAACCATATCTGGAATGCCTATCGGCATCTATATTTGAAATGCCTATCGGCTTCTATATCTGAAATGCCTATCGGCACCTATTTTTAAAATGCCAATTGGCAACTATATCTGAAATGTCTATCGGCACCTATATCTGAAATGCCTATCGACACCTATATCTGAAATGCCTTTCGACACCTATATCTGAAATGCCTATCGACACTATTATCTGAAATGCCTATCGACACCTATATCTGAAATGCCTATCGACACCAATATCTGAAATGCCTATCAACACCTATATCTGAAATGCCTATCGGCACCTATTTTTAAAATGCCAATCGGCTTCTATATCTGAAATGCCTATCGGCACCTATTTTTAAAATGCCAATCGGCAACTATATCTGAAATGCCTATCGGCACCTATATCTGAAATGCCTATCGACACCTATATCTGAAATGCCTATCGACACCTATATCTGAAATGCCTATCGACACCTATATCTGAAATGCCTATCGACACCTATATCTGAAATGCCTATCGACACCTATATCTGAAATGCCTATCGACACCAATATCTGAAATGCCTATCGACACCTATTTTTGAAATGCCTATCGGAAACTACATCTGAAATGCCTCACAGCACCTATATTTGAAATGCCTATCGACACCTATATCTGAAATGCCTATCGACACCTATTTTTGAAATGCCTATCGGAAACTACATCTGAAATGCCTATCAGCACCTATATTTGAAATGCCTATCGGCAACCATATCTGGAATGCCTATCGGCACCTATATTTGAAATGCCTATCGGCTTCTATATCTGAAATGCCTATCGGCAGCTATTTTTAAAATGCCAATCGGCAACTATATCTGAAATGCCTATCGGCACCTATATCTGAAATGCCTATCGACACCTATATCTGAAATGCCTATCGACACCTATATCTGAAATGCCTATCGACACCTATATCTGAAATGCCTATCGACACCTATATCTGAAATGCCTATCGACACCTATATCTGAAATGCCGATCGACACCTATTTTTGAAATGCCTATCGGAAACTACATCTGAAATGCCTATCAGCACCTATATTTGAAATGCCTATCGGCAACCATATCTGGAATGCCTATCGGCACCTATATTTGAAATGCCTATCGGCTTCTATATCTGAAATGCCTATCGGCACCCATTTTTAAAATGCCAATCGGCAACTATATCTGAAATGCCTAACGGCACCTATATCTGAAATGCCTATCGACACCTATATCTGAAATGCCTATCGACACCTATATCTGAAATGCCTATCGACACCTATATCTGAAATGCCTATCGACACCTATATCTGAAATGCCTATCGACACCTATATCTGAAATGCCTATCGACACCTATATCTGAAATGCCTATCGACACCTATTTTTGAAATGCCTATCGGAAACTACATCTGACATGCCTATCAGCACCTATATTTGAAATGCCTATCGGCAACCATATCTGGAATGCCTATCGGCACCTATATTTGAAATGCCTATCGGCTTCTATATCTGAAATCCCTATCGGCACCTATTTTTAAAGTGCCAATCGGCAACTATATCTGAAATGCCTATCGGCACCTATATCTGAAATGCCTATCGACACCTATTTTTGAAATGCCTATCGGAAACTACATCTAAAATGCCTATCAGCACCTATATTTGAAATGCCTATCGGCAACCATATCTGGAATGCCTATCGGCACCTATATTTGAAATGCCTATCGGCTTCTATATCTGAAATGCCTATCGGCACCTATTTTTAAAATGCCAATCGGCAACTATATCTGAAATGCCTAACGGCACCTATATCTGAAATGCCTATCGACACCTATATCTGAAATGCCTATCGACACCTATATCTGAAATGCCTATCGACACCTATATCTGAAATGCCTATCGACACCTATATCTGAAATGCCTATCGACACCTATTTCTGAAATGCCTATCGACACCTATATCTGAAATGCCTATCGACACCTATATCTGAAATGCCTATCGACACCTATTTTTGAAATGCCTAACGGAAACTACATCTGAAATGCCTATCAGCACCTATATTTGAAATGCCTATCGGCAACCATATCTGGAATGCCTATCGGCACCTATATTTGAAATGCCTATCGGCTTCTATATCTGAAATGCCTATTGGCACCTATTTTTAAAATGCCAATCGGCAACTATATCTGAAATGCCTATCGGCATCTATATCTGAAATGCCTATCGACACCTATATCTGAAATGCCTATCGACACTTATATCTGAAATGCCTATCGACACCTATATCTGAAATGCCTATCGACACCTATATCTATAATGCCTATCGACACCTATATCTGAAATGCCTATCGACACCTATATCTGAAATGCCTGTCGACACCTATATCTGAAATGCCTATCGACACCTATTTTTTAAATGCCTATCGGAAACTACATCTGAAATGCCTATCAGCACCTATATTTGAAATGCCTATCGGCAACCATATCTGGAATGCCTATCGGCACCTATATTTGAAATGCCTATCGGCTTCTATATCTGAAATGCCTATCGGCACCTATTTTTAAAATGCCAATCGGCAACTATATCTGAAATGCCTATCGGCACCTATATCTGAAATGCCTATCGACACCTATATCTGAAATGCCTATCGACACCTATATCTGAAATGCCTATCGACACCTATATCTGAAATGCCTATCGACACCTATATCTGAAATGCCTATCGACACCTATATCTGAAATGCCTATCGACACCTATATCTGAAATGCCTATCGACACCTATATCTGAAATGCCTATCGACACCTATTTTTGAAATGCCTATCGGAAACTACATCTGAAATGCCCATCAGCACCTATATTTGAAATGCCTATCGACACTTATATCTGAAAAGCCTATCGACACCTATTTTTGAAATGCCTATCGGAAACTACATCTGAAATGCCTATCAGCACCTATATTTGAAATGCCTATCGGCTTCTATATCTGAAATGCCTATCGGCATCTATTTTTAAAATGCCAATCGGCAACTATATCTGAAATGCCTATCGGCACCTATATCTGAAATGCCAATCGACACCTATATCTGAAATGCCTATCGACACCTATATCTGAAATGCCTATCGACACCTATATCTGAAATGCCTATCGGCACCTATATCTGAAATGCCTATCGGCACCTATATCTGAAATGCCAATCGACACCTATATCTGAAATGCCTATCGACACCTATATCTGCGACACCTATATCTGAAATGCCTATCGACACCTATATCTGAAATGCCTATCGACACCTATATCTGAAATGCCTATCGACACCTATATCTGAAATGCCTATCGACACCTATATCTGAAATGCCTATCGACACCTATATCTGAAATGCCTATCGACACCTATTTTTGAAATGCCTATCGGAAACTACATCTGAAATGCCCATCAGCACCTATATTTGAAATGCCTATCGGCAACCATATCTGGAATGCCTATCGGCACCTATATTTGAAATGCCTATCGGCTTCTATATCTGAAATGCCTATCGGCACCTATATCTGAAATGCCTATCAACACCTATATCTGAAATGCCTATCGACAACTATATCTGAAATGCCTATCGACACCTATATCTGAAATGCCTATCGACACCTATATCTGAAATGCCTATCGACACCTATATCTGAAATGCCTATCGACACCTATATCTGAAATGCCTATCGACACCTATATCTGAAATGCCTATCGACACCTATATCTGAAATGCCTATCGACACCTATATCTGAAATGCCTATCGACACCTATATCTGAAATGCCTATCGACACCTATATCTGAAATGCCTATCGACACCTATATCTGAAATGCCTATCGACACCTATATCTGAAATGCCTATCGACACCTATTTTTGAAATGCCTATCGGAAACTACATCTGAAATGCCTATCAGCACCTATATTTGAAATGCCTATCGGCAACCATATCTGGAATGCCTATCGGCACCTATATTTGAAATGCCTATCGGCTTCTATATCTGAAATGCCTATCGGCACCTATTTTTAAAATGCCAATCCGTAACTATATCTGAAATGCCTATCGGCACCTATATCTGAAATGCCTTTCGACACCTATATCTGAAATGCCTATCGACACCTACATCTGAAATGCCTATCAGCACCTATATTTGAAATGCCTATCGACACCTATATCTGAAATGCCTATCGACACCTATTTTTGAAATGCCTATCGGAAACTACATCTGAAATGCCTATCAGCACCTATATTTGAAATGCCTATCGGCTTCTATATCTGAAATGCCTATCGGCATCTATTTTTAAAATGCCAATCGGCAACTATATCTGAAATGCCTATCGGCACCTATATCTGAAATGCCAATCGACACCTATATCTGAAATGCCTATCGACACCTATATCTGAAATGCCTATCGACACCTATATCTGAAATGCCTATCGACACCTATATCTGAAATGCCTATCGACACCTATATCTGAAATGCCTATCGACACCTATATCTGAAATGCCTATCGACACCTATATCTGAAATGCCTATCGACACCTATTTTTGAAATGCCTATCGGAAACTACATCTGAAATGCCCATCAGCACCTATATTTGAAATGCCTATCGGCAACCATATCTGGAATGCCTATCGGCACCTATATTTGAAATGCCTATCGGCTTCTATATCTGAAATGCCTATCGGCACCTATTTTTAAAATGCCAATCGGCAACTATATCTGAAATGCCTATCGGCACCTATATCTGAAATGCCTATCAACACCTATATCTGAAATGCCTATCGACACCTATATCTGAAATGCCTATCGACACCTATATCTGAAATGCCTATCGACACTTATATCTGAAATGCCTATCGACATCTATATCTGAAATGCCTATCGACACCTATATCTGAAATGCCTATCGACACCTATATCTGAAATGCCTATCGACACCTATATCTGAAATGCCTATCGACACCTATATCTGAAATGCCTATCGACACCTATATCTGAAATGCCTATCGACACCTATATCTGAAATGCCTATCGACACCTATTTTTGAAATGCCTATCGGAAACTACATCTGAAATGCCTATCAGCACCTATATTTGAAATGCCTATCGGCAACCATATCTGGAATGCCTTTCGGCACCTATATTTGAAATGCCTATCGGCTTCTATATCTGAAATGCCTATCGGCATTTATTTTTAAAATGCCAATCGGCAACTATATCTGAAATGCCTATCGGCACCTATATCTGAAATGCCTATCGACACCTATATCTGAAATGCCTATCGACACCTATATCTGAAATGCCTATCGACACCTATATCTGAAATGCCTATCGACACCTATATCTGAAATGCCTATTGACACCTATATCTGAAATGCCTATCGACACCTATATCTGAAATGCCTATCGACACCTATATCTGAAATGCCTATCGACACCTATATCTGAAATGCCTATCGACACCTATTTTTGAAATGCCTATCGGAAACTACATCTGAAATGCCTATCAGCACCTATATTTGAAATGCCTATCGGCAACCATATCTGGAATGCCTATCGGCACCTATATTTGAAATGCCTATCGGCTTCTATATCTGAAATGCCTATCGGCACCAATTTTTAAAATGCCAATCGGCAACTATATCTGAAATGCCTATCGGCACCTATATCTGAAATGCCTATCGACACCTATATCTGAAATGCCTATCGACACCTATATCTGAAATGCCTATCGACACCTATATCTGAAATGCCTATCGACACCTATATCTGAGATGCCTATCGACACCTATATCTGAAATGCCTATCGACACCTATATCTGAAATGCCTATCGACACCTATATCTGAAATGCCTATCGACACCTATATCTGAAATGCCTATCGACACCTATTTTTGAAATGCCTATCGGAAACTACATCTGAAATGCCTATCAGCACCTATATTTGAAATGCCTATCGGCAACCATATCTGGAATGCCTATCGGCACCTATATTTAAAATGCCTATCGGCTTCTATATCTGAAATGCCTATCGGCACCTATTTTTAAAATGCCAATCGGCAACTATATCTAAAATGCCTATCGGCACCTATATCTGAAATGCCTATCGACACCTATATCTGAAATGCCTATCGACACCTATATCTGAAATGCCCATCGACACCTATATCTGAAATGCCTATCGACACCTATATCTGAAATGCCTATCGACACCTATATCTGAAATGCCTATCGACACCTATATCTGAAATGCCTATCGACACCTATATCTGAAATGCCTATCGACACCTATTTTTTAAATGCCTATCGGAAACTACATCTGAAATGCCTATCAGCACCTATATTTGAAATGCCTATCGGCAACCATACCTGGAATGCCTATCGGCACCTATATTTGAAATGCCTATCGGCTTCTATATCTAAAATGCCTATCGGCACCTATTTTTAAAATGCCAATCGGCAACTATATCTGAAATGCCTATCGGCACCTATATCTGAAATGCCTATCGACACCTATATCTGAAATGCCTATCGACACCTATATCTGAAATGCCTATCGACACCTATATCTGAAATGCCTATCGACACCTATATCTGAAATGCCTATCGACACCTATATCTGAAATGCCTATCGACACCTATATCTGAAATGCCTATCGACACCTATATCTGAAATGCCTATCGACACTTATATCTGAAATGCCTATCGACACCTATATCTGAAATGCCTATCGACACCTATATCTGAAATGCCTATCGACACCTATTTTTGAAATGCCTATCGGAAACTACATCTGAAATGCCTATCAACACCTATATTTGAAATGCCTATCGGCAACCATATCTGGAATGCCTATCGGCACCTTTATTTGAAATGCCTATCGGCTTCTATATCTGAAATGCCTATCGGCACCTATTTTTAAAATGCCAATCGGCAACTATATCTGAAATGCTTATCGGCACCTATATCTGAAATGCCTATCGACACCTATATCTGAAATGCCTATCGACACCTATATCTGAAATGCCTATCGACACCTATATCTGAAATGCCTATCGACACCTATATCTGAAATGCCTATCGACACCTATATCTGAAATGCCTATCGACACCTATATCTGAAATGCCTATCGACACCTATATCTGAAATGCCTATCGACACCTATATCTGAAATGCCTATCGACACCTATTTTTGAAATGCCTATCGGAAACTACATCTGAAATACCTATCAGCACCTATATTTGAAATGCCTATCGGCTTCTATATCTGAAATGCCTATCGGCACCTATTTTTAAATTGCCAATCGGCAACTATATCTGAAATGCCTATCGGCACCTATATCTGAAATGCCTATCGACACCTATATCTGAAATGCCTATCGACACCTATATCTGAAATGCCTATCGACACCAATATCTGAAATGCCTATCGACACCTATATCTGAAATGCCTATCGACACCTATATCTGAAATGCCTATCGACACCTATATCTGAAATGCCTATCGACACCTATATTTGAAATGCCTATCGACACCTATATCTGAAATGCCTATCGACACCTATTTTTGAAATGCCTATCGGAAACTACATCTGAAATGCCTATCAGCACCTATATTTGAAATGCCTATCGGCAACCATATCTGGAATGCCTATCGACACCTATATCTGAAATGCCTATCGACACCTATATCTGAAATGCCTATCGACACCTATATCTGAAATGCCTATCGACACCTATTTTTGAAATGCCTATCGGAAACTACATCTGAAATGCCTATCAGCACCTATATTTGAAATGCCTATCGGCAAACATATCTGGAATGCCTATCGGCACCTGTATTTGAAATGCCTATCGACTTCTATATCTGAAATGCCTATCGGCACCTATTTTTAAAATGCCAATCGGCAACTATATCTGAAATGCCTATCGGCACCTATATCTGAAATGCCTATCGACACCTATATCTGAAATGCCTATCGACACCTATATCTGAAATGCCTATCGACACCTATATCTGAAATGCCTATCGACACCTATATCTGAAATGCCTATCGACACCTATATCTGAAATGCCTATCGACACCTATATCTGAAATGCCTATCGACACCTATATCTGAAATGCCTATCGACACCTATTTTTGAAATGCCTATCGGAAACTACATCTGAAATGCCTATCAGCACCTATATTTGAAATGCCTATCGGCAACCATATCTGGAATGCCTATCGGCACCTATATTTAAATTGCCTATCGGCTTTTATGTCTGAAATGCCTATCGGCACCTATTTTTAAAATGCCAATCGGCAACTATATCTGAAATGCCTATCGGCACCTATATCTGAAATGCCTATCGACACCTATATCTGAAATGCCTATCGACACCTATATCTGAAATGCCTATCGACACCTATATCTGAAATGCCTATCGACACCTATATCTGAAATGCCTATCGACACCTATATCTGAAATGCCTATCGACACCTATATCTGAAATGTCTATCGACACCTATTTTTGAAATGCCTATCGGAAACTACATCTGAAATGCCTATCAGCACCTATATTTGAAATGCCTATCGGCAACCATATCTGGAATGCCTATCGGCACCTATATTTGAAATGCCTATCGGCTTCTAAATCTGAAATGCCTATCGGCACCTATTTTTAAAATGCCAATCGGCAACTAATTCTGAAATGCCTATCGGCACCTATATCTGAAATGCCTTTCGACACCTATATCTGAAATGCCTATCGACACCTATATCTGAAATGCCTATCGACACCTATATCTGAAATGCCTATCGACACCTATATCTGAAATGCCTATCGACACCTATATCTGAAATGCCTATCGACACCTATATCTAAAATGCCTATCGACACCTATATCTGAAATGCGTATCGACACCTATTTTTGAAATGCCTATCGGAAACTACATCTGAAATGCCTATCAGCACCTATATTTGAAATGCCTATCGGCAACCATATCTGGAATGCCTATCGGCACCTATATTTGAAATGCCTATCGGCTTCTATATCTGAAATGCCTATCGGCACCTATTTTTAAAATGCCAATCGGCAACTATATCTGAAATGCCTATCGGCACCTATATCTGAAATGTCTATCGACACCTATATCTGAAATGCCTATCGACACCTATATCTGAAATGCCTATCGACACCTATATCTGAAATGCCTATCGACACCTATATCTGAAATGCCTATCGACACCTATATCTGAAATGCCTATCGACACCTATATCTGAAATGCCTATCGACACCTATATCTGAAATGCCTATCGACACCTATTTTTGAAATGCCTATCGGAAACTACATCTGAAATGCTTATCAGCACCTATATTTGAAATGCCTATCGGCAACCATATCTGGAATGCCTATCGGCACCTATATTTGAAATGCCTATCGGCTTCTATATCTGAAATGCCTATCGGCACCTATTTTTAAAATGCCAATCGGCAACTATATCTGAAATGCCTATCGGCACCTATATCTGAAATGCCTATCGACACCTACATCTGAAATGCCTATCGAACCCTATATCTGAAATACCTATCGACACCTATATCTGTAATGCCTATCGACACCTATATCTGAAATGCCTATCGACACCTATATCTGAAATGCCTATCGATTCCTATATCTGTAATGCATATCGACACCTATATCTGAAATGCCTATCGACACCTATATCTTCAATGCCTATCGACACCTATTTTTGAAATGCCTATCGGAAACTACATCTGAAATGCCTATCAGCACCTATATTTGAAATGCCTATCGGCAACCATATCTGGAATGCCTATCGGCACCTATATTTGAAATGCCTATCGGCTTCTATATCTGAAATGCCTATCGGCACCTATTTTTAAAATGCCAATCGGCAACTATATCTGAAATGCCTATCGGCACCTATATCTGAAATGCCTATCGACACCTATATCTGAAATGCCTATCGACACCTATATCTGAAATGCCTATCGACACCTATATCTGGAATGCCTATCGACACCTATATCTGAAATGCCTATCGACACCTATATCTGAAATGCCTATCGACACCTATATCTGAAATGCCTATCGACACCTATATCTGAAATGCCTATCGACACCTATTTTTGAAATGCCTATCGGAAACTATATCTGAAATGAATATCGGCAACCATATCTGGAATGCCTATCGGCACCTATATTTGAAATGCCTATCGGTTTCTATATCTGAAATGCCTATCGGCACCTATTTTTAAAATGCCAATCGGCAACTATATCTGAAATGCCTATCGGCACCTATATCTGAAATGCCTATCGACACCTATATCTGAAATGCCTATCGACACCTATATCTGAAATGCCTATCGACACCTATATCTGAAATGCCTATCGACACCTATATCTGAAATGCCTATCGACACCTATATCTGAAATGCCTATCGACACCTATATCTGAAATGCCTATCGACACCTATATCTGAAATGCCTATCGACACCTATATATGAAATGCCTATCGACACCTATATCTGAAATGCCTATCGACACCTATTTTTGAAATGCCTATCGGAAACTACATCTGAAATGCCTATCAGCACCTATATTTGAAATGCCTATCGGCAACCATATCTGGAATGCCTATCGGCACCTATATTTGAAATGCCTATCGGCTTCTATATCTGAAATGCCTATCGGCAGCTATTTTTAAAATGCCAATCGGTAACTATATCTGAAATGCCTATCGGCACCTATATCTGAAATGCCTATCGACACCTATATCTGAAATGCCTATCGACACCTATATCTGAAATGCCTATCGACACCTATATCTGAAATGCCTATCGACACCTATATCTGAAATGCCTATCGACACCTATTTTTGAAAACTACATCTGAAATGCCTATCAGCACCTATATTTGAAATGCCTATCGGCAACCATATCTGGAATGCCTATCGGCACCTATATTTGAAATGCCTATCGGCTTCTATATCTGAAATGCCTATCGGCACCTATTTTTAAAATGCCAATCGGCAACTATATCTGAAATGCCTATCGGCACCTATATCTGAAATGCCTATCGACACCTACATCTGAAATGCCTATCGACACCTATATCTGAAATACCTATCGACACCTATATCTGTAATGCCTATCGACACCTATATCTGAAATGCCTATCGACACCTATATCTGAAATGCCTATCGACACCTATATCTGTAATGCATATCGACACCTATATCTGAAATGCCTATCGACACCTATATCTGAAATGCCTATCGACACCTATTTTTGAAATGCCTATCGGAAACTACATCTGAAATGCCTATCAGCACCTATATTTGAAATGCCTATCGGCAACCATATCTGGAATGCCTATCGGCACCTATATTTGAAATGCCTATCGGCTTCTATATCTGAAATGCCTATCGGCACCTATTTTTAAAATGCCAATCGGCAACTATATCTGAAATGCCTATCGGCATCTATATCTGAAATGCCTATCGACACCTATATCTGAAATGCCTATCGACACCTATATCTGAAATGCCTATCGACACCTATATCTGGAATGCCTATCGACACCTATATCTGAAATGCCTATCGACACCTATATCTGAAATGCCTATCGACACCTATATCTGAAATGCCTATCGACACCTATATCTGAAATGCCTATCGACACCTATTTTTGAAATGCCTATCGGAAACTATATCTGAAATGCATATCGGCAACCATATCTGGAATGCCTATCGGCACCTATATTTGAAATGCCTATCGGTTTCTATATCTGAAATGCCTATCGGCACCTATTTTTAAAATGCCAATCGGCAACTATATCTGAAATGCCTATCGGCACCTATATCTGAAATGCCTATCGACACCTATATCTGAAATGCCTATCGACACCTATATCTGAAATGCCTATCGACACCTATATCTGAAATGCCTATCGACACCTATATCTGAAATGCCTATCGACACCTATATATGAAATGCCTATCGACACCTATATCTGAAATGCCTATCGACACCTATTTTTGAAATGCCTATCGGAAACTACATCTGAAATGCCTATCAGCACCTATATTTGAAATGCCTATCGGCAACCATATCTGGAATGCCTATCGGCACCTATATTTGAAATGCCTATCGGCTTCTATATCTGAAATGCCTATCAGCACCTATTTTTAAAATGCCAATCGGTAACTATATCTGAAATGCCTATCGGCACCTATATCTGAAATGCCTATCGACACCTATATCTGAAATGCCTATCGACACCTATATCTAAAATGCCTATCGACACCTATATCTGAAATGCCTATCGACACCTATATCTGAAATGCCTATCGACACCTATATCTGAAATGCCTATCGACACCTATATCTGAAATGCCTATCGACACCTATATCTGAAATGCCTATCGACACCTATTTTTGAAAACTACATCTGAAATGCCTATAAGCACCTATATTTGAAATGCCTATCGGCAACCATATCTGGAATGCCTATCGGCACCTATATTTGAAATGCCTATCGGCTTCTATATCTGAAATGCCTATCGGCACCTATTTTTAAAATGCCAATCGGCAACTATATCTGAAATGCCTATCGCCACCTATATCTGAAATGCCTATCGACACCTATATCTGAAATGCCTATCGACACCTATATCTGAAATGCCTATCGACACCTATATCTGAAATGCCTATCGACACCTAAATCTGAAATGCCTATCGACACCTATATCTGAAATGCCTATCGACACCTATATCTGAAATGCCTATCGACACCTATATATCAAATGCCTATCGACACCTATTTTTGAAATGCCTATCGGAAACTACATCTGAAATGCCTATCAGCACCTATATTTGAAATGCCTATCGGCAACCATATCTGGAATGCCTATCGGCACCTATATTTGAAATGCCTAACGGCTTCTATATCTGAAATGCCTATCGGCACCTATTTTTAAATTGCCAATCGGCAAATATATCTGAAATGCCTATCGGCACCTATATCTGAAATGCCTATCGACACCTATATCTGAAATGCCTATCGACACCTATATCTGAAATGCCTATCGACACCTATATCTGAAATGCCTATCGACACCTATTTTTTAAATGCCTATCGGAAACTACATCTGAAATGCCTATCAGCACCTATATTTGAAATGCCTATCGGCAACCATATCTGGAATGCCTATCGGCACCTATATTTGAAATGCCTATCGACTTCTATATCTGAAATGCCTATCGGCACCTATTTTTAAAATGCCAATCGGCAACTATATCTGAAATGCCTATCGGCACCTATATCTAAAATGCCTATCGACACCTACATCTGAAATGCCTATCGACACCTATATCTGAAATGCCTATCGACACCTATATCTGAAATGCCTATCGACACCTATATCTGAAATGCCTATCGACACCTATATCTGAAATGCCTATCGACACCTATATCTGAAATGCCTATCGACACCTATATCTGAAATGCCTATCGACACCTATTTTTGAAATGCCTATCGGAAACTACATCTGAAATGCCTATCAGCACCTGTATTTGAAATGCCTATCGGCAACCATATCTGGAATGCCTATCGGCACCTATATTTGAAATGCCTATCGGCTTCTATATCTGAAATGCCTATCGGCACCTATTTTTAAAATGCCAATCGGCAACTATATCTGAAATGCCTATCGGCACCTATATCTGAAATGCCTATCGACACCTATATCTGAAATGCCTATCGACACCTATATTTGAAATGCCTATCGACACCTATATCTGAAATGCCTATCGACACCTATATCTGAAATGCCTATCGACACCTATATCTGAAATGCCTATCGACACCTAGATCTGAAATGCCTATCGACACCTATTTCTGAAATGCCTATCGACACCTATATCTGAAATGCCTATCGACACCTGTATCTGAAATGCCTATCGACACCTATATCTGAAATGCCTATCGACACCTATTTTTGAAATGCCTATCGGAAACTACATCTGAAATGCCTATCAGCACCTATATTTGAAATGCCTATCGGCAACCATATCTGATATGCCTATCGGCACCTATATTTGAAATGCCTATCGGCTTCTATATCTGAAATGCCTATCGGCACCTATTTTTAAAATGCCAATCGGCAACTATATCTGAAATGCCTACCGGCACCTATATCTGAAATGCCTATCGACACCTATATCTGAAATGCCTATCGACACCTATATCTGAAATGCCTATAGACACCTATATCTGAAATGCCTATCGACACCTATATCTGAAATGCCTATCGACACCTATATCTGAAATGCCTATCGACACCTATATCAGAAATGCCTATCGACACCTATATCTGAAATGCCTATCGACACCTATTTTTGAAATGCCTATCGGAAACTACATCTGAAATGCCTATCAGCACCTATATTTAAAATGCCTATCGGCAACCATATCTGGAATGCCTATCGGCACCTATATTTGAAATGCCTATCGGCTTCTATATCTGAAATACCTATCGGCAACTATTTTTAAAATGCCAATCGGCAACTATATCTGAAATGCCTATCGGCACCTATATCTGAAATGTGTATCGACACCTATATCTGAAATGCCTATCGACACCTATATCTGAAATGCCTATCGACACCTATATCTGAAATGCCTATCGACACCTATATCTGAAATGCTTATCGACACCTATATCTGAAATGCCTATCGACACCTATATCTGAAATGCCTATCGACACCTATATCTGAAATGCCTATCGACACCTATATCTGAAATGCCTATCGACCCCTATTTTTGAAATGCCTATCGGAAACTACATCTAAAATGCCTATCAGCACCTATATTTGAAATGCCTATCGGCAACGATATCTGGAATGCCTATCGGCACCTATATTTGAAATGCCTATCGGCTTCTATATCTGAAATGCCTATCGGCACCTATTTTTAAAATGCCAATCGGCAACTATATCTGAAATGCCTATCGGCACCTATATCTGAAATGCCTATCGACACCTATATCTGAAATGCCTATCGACACCCATATCTGAAATGCTTATCGACACCTATTTTTGAAATGTCTATCGGAAACTACATCTGAAATGCCTATCAGCACCTATATTTGAAATGCCTATCGGCAACCATATCTGGAATGCCTATCGGCACCTATATTTGAAATTCCTATCGGCTTCTATATCTGAAATGCCTATCGGCACCTATTTTTAAAATGCCAATCGGCAACTATATCTGAAATGCCTATCGGCACCTATATCTGAAATGCCTATCGACACCTATATCTGAAATGCCTATCGACACCTATATCTGAAATGCCTATCGACACCTATATCTGAAATGCCTATCGACACCTATATCTGAAATGCCTATCGACACCTATATCTGAAATGCCTATCGACACCTATATCTGAAATGCCTATCGACACCTATATCTGAAATGCCTATCGACACCTATTTTTGAAATGCCTATCGGAAACTACATCTGAAATGCCTATCAGCACCTATATTTGAAATGCCTATCGGCAACCATATCTGGAATGCCTATCGGCATCTATATTTGAAATGCCTATCGGCTTCTATATCTGAAATGCCTATCGGCACCTATTTTTAAAATGCCAATTGGCAACTATATCTGAAATGTCTATCGGCACCTATATCTGAAATGCCTATCGACACCTATATCTGAAATGCCTTTCGACACCTATATCTGAAATGCCTATCGACACTATTATCTGAAATGCCTATCGACACCTATATCTGAAATGCCTATCGACACCAATATCTGAAATGCCTATCAACACCTATATCTGAAATGCCTATCGGCACCTATTTTTAAAATGCCAATCGGCTTCTATATCTGAAATGCCTATCGGCACCTATTTTTAAAATGCCAATCGGCAACTATATCTGAAATGCCTATCGGCACCTATATCTGAAATGCCTATCGACACCTATATCTGAAATGCCTATCGACACCTATATCTGAAATGCCTATCGACACCTATATCTGAAATGCCTATCGACACCTATATCTGAAATGCCTATCGACACCTATATCTGAAATGCCTATCGACACCAATATCTGAAATGCCTATCGACACCTATTTTTGAAATGCCTATCGGAAACTACATCTGAAATGCCTCACAGCACCTATATTTGAAATGCCTATCGACACCTATATCTGAAATGCCTATCGACACCTATTTTTGAAATGCCTATCGGAAACTACATCTGAAATGCCTATCAGCACCTATATTTGAAATGCCTATCGGCAACCATATCTGGAATGCCTATCGGCACCTATATTTGAAATGCCTATCGGCTTCTATATCTGAAATGCCTATCGGCAGCTATTTTTAAAATGCCAATCGGCAACTATATCTGAAATGCCTATCGGCACCTATATCTGAAATGCCTATCGACACCTATATCTGAAATGCCTATCGACACCTATATCTGAAATGCCTATCGACACCTATATCTGAAATGCCTATCGACACCTATATCTGAAATGCCTATCGACACCTATATCTGAAATGCCGATCGACACCTATTTTTGAAATGCCTATCGGAAACTACATCTGAAATGCCTATCAGCACCTATATTTGAAATGCCTATCGGCAACCATATCTGGAATGCCTATCGGCACCTATATTTGAAATGCCTATCGGCTTCTATATCTGAAATGCCTATCGGCACCCATTTTTAAAATGCCAATCGGCAACTATATCTGAAATGCCTAACGGCACCTATATCTGAAATGCCTATCGACACCTATATCTGAAATGCCTATCGACACCTATATCTGAAATGCCTATCGACACCTATATCTGAAATGCCTATCGACACCTATATCTGAAATGCCTATCGACACCTATATCTGAAATGCCTATCGACACCTATATCTGAAATGCCTATCGACACCTATTTTTGAAATGCCTATCGGAAACTACATCTGACATGCCTATCAGCACCTATATTTGAAATGCCTATCGGCAACCATATCTGGAATGCCTATCGGCACCTATATTTGAAATGCCTATCGGCTTCTATATCTGAAATCCCTATCGGCACCTATTTTTAAAGTGCCAATCGGCAACTATATCTGAAATGCCTATCGGCACCTATATCTGAAATGCCTATCGACACCTATTTTTGAAATGCCTATCGGAAACTACATCTAAAATGCCTATCAGCACCTATATTTGAAATGCCTATCGGCAACCATATCTGGAATGCCTATCGGCACCTATATTTGAAATGCCTATCGGCTTCTATATCTGAAATGCCTATCGGCACCTATTTTTAAAATGCCAATCGGCAACTATATCTGAAATGCCTAACGGCACCTATATCTGAAATGCCTATCGACACCTATATCTGAAATGCCTATCGACACCTATATCTGAAATGCCTATCGACACCTATATCTGAAATGCCTATCGACACCTATATCTGAAATGCCTATCGACACCTATTTCTGAAATGCCTATCGACACCTATATCTGAAATGCCTATCGACACCTATATCTGAAATGCCTATCGACACCTATTTTTGAAATGCCTAACGGAAACTACATCTGAAATGCCTATCAGCACCTATATTTGAAATGCCTATCGGCAACCATATCTGGAATGCCTATCGGCACCTATATTTGAAATGCCTATCGGCTTCTATATCTGAAATGCCTATTGGCACCTATTTTTAAAATGCCAATCGGCAACTATATCTGAAATGCCTATCGGCATCTATATCTGAAATGCCTATCGACACCTATATCTGAAATGCCTATCGACACTTATATCTGAAATGCCTATCGACACCTATATCTGAAATGCCTATCGACACCTATATCTATAATGCCTATCGACACCTATATCTGAAATGCCTATCGACACCTATATCTGAAATGCCTGTCGACACCTATATCTGAAATGCCTATCGACACCTATTTTTTAAATGCCTATCGGAAACTACATCTGAAATGCCTATCAGCACCTATATTTGAAATGCCTATCGGCAACCATATCTGGAATGCCTATCGGCACCTATATTTGAAATGCCTATCGGCTTCTATATCTGAAATGCCTATCGGCACCTATTTTTAAAATGCCAATCGGCAACTATATCTGAAATGCCTATCGGCACCTATATCTGAAATGCCTATCGACACCTATATCTGAAATGCCTATCGACACCTATATCTGAAATGCCTATCGACACCTATATCTGAAATGCCTATCGACACCTATATCTGAAATGCCTATCGACACCTATATCTGAAATGCCTATCGACACCTATATCTGAAATGCCTATCGACACCTATATCTGAAATGCCTATCGACACCTATTTTTGAAATGCCTATCGGAAACTACATCTGAAATGCCCATCAGCACCTATATTTGAAATGCCTATCGACACTTATATCTGAAAAGCCTATCGACACCTATTTTTGAAATGCCTATCGGAAACTACATCTGAAATGCCTATCAGCACCTATATTTTAAATGCCTATCGGCTTCTATATCTGAAATGCCTATCGGCATCTATTTTTAAAATGCCAATCGGCAACTATATCTGAAATGCCTATCGGCACCTATATCTGAAATGCCAATCGACACCTATATCTGAAATGCCTATCGACACCTATATCTGAAATGCCTATCGACACCTATATCTGAAATGCCTATCGGCACCTATATCTGAAATGCCTATCGGCACCTATATCTGAAATGCCAATCGACACCTATATCTGAAATGCCTATCGACACCTATATCTGAAATGCCTATCGACACCTATATCTGAAATGCCTATCGACACCTATATCTGAAATGCCTATCGACACCTATATCTGAAATGCCTATCGACACCTATATCTGAAATGCCTATCGACACCTATATCTGAAATGCCTATCGACACCTATATCTGAAATGCCTATCGACACCTATTTTTGAAATGCCTATCGGAAACTACATCTGAAATGCCCATCAGCACCTATATTTGAAATGCCTATCGGCAACCATATCTGGAATGCCTATCGGCACCTATATTTGAAATGCCTATCGGCTTCTATATCTGAAATGCCTATCGGCACCTATATCTGAAATGCCTATCAACACCTATATCTGAAATGCCTATCGACAACTATATCTGAAATGCCTATCGACACCTATATCTGAAATGCCTATCGACACCTATATCTGAAATGCCTATCGACACCTATATCTGAAATGCCTATCGACACCTATATCTGAAATGCCTATCGACACCTATATCTGAAATGCCTATCGACACCTATATCTGAAATGCCTATCGACACCTATATCTGAAATGCCTATCGACACCTATATCTGAAATGCCTATCGACACCTATATCTGAAATGCCTATCGACACCTATATCTGAAATGCCTATCGACACCTATATCTGAAATGCCTATCGACACCTATTTTTGAAATGCCTATCGGAAACTACATCTGAAATGCCTATCAGCACCTATATTTGAAATGCCTATCGGCAACCATATCTGGAATGCCTATCGGCACCTATATTTGAAATGCCTATCGGCTTCTATATCTGAAATGCCTATCGGCACCTATTTTTAAAATGCCAATCCGTAACTATATCTGAAATGCCTATCGGCACCTATATCTGAAATGCCTTTCGACACCTATATCTGAAATGCCTATCGACACCTACATCTGAAATGCCTATCAGCACCTATATTTGAAATGCCTATCGACACCTATATCTGAAATGCCTATCGACACCTATTTTTGAAATGCCTATCGGAAACTACATCTGAAATGCCTATCAGCACCTATATTTGAAATGCCTATCGGCTTCTATATCTGAAATGCCTATCGGCATCTATTTTTAAAATGCCAATCGGCAACTATATCTGAAATGCCTATCGGCACCTATATCTGAAATGCCAATCGACACCTATATCTGAAATGCCTATCGACACCTATATCTGAAATGCCTATCGACACCTATATCTGAAATGCCTATCGACACCTATATCTGAAATGCCTATCGACACCTATATCTGAAATGCCTATCGACACCTATATCTGAAATGCCTATCGACACCTATATCTGAAATGCCTATCGACACCTATATCTGAAATGCCTATCGACACCTATTTTTGAAATGCCTATCGGAAACTACATCTGAAATGCCCATCAGCACCTATATTTGAAATGCCTATCGGCAACCATATCTGGAATGCCTATCGGCACCTATATTTGAAATGCCTATCGGCTTCTATATCTGAAATGCCTATCGGCACCTATTTTTAAAATGCCAATCGGCAACTATATCTGAAATGCCTATCGGCACCTATATCTGAAATGCCTATCAACACCTATATCTGAAATGCCTATCGACACCTATATCTGAAATGCCTATCGACACCTATATCTGAAATGCCTATCGACACTTATATCTGAAATGCCTATCGACATCTATATCTGAAATGCCTATCGACACCTATATCTGAAATGCCTATCGACACCTATATCTGAAATGCCTATCGACACCTATATCTGAAATGCCTATCGACACCTATATCTGAAATGCCTATCGACACCTATATCTGAAATGCCTATCGACACCTATATCTGAAATGCCTATCGACACCTATTTTTGAAATGCCTATCGGAAACTACATCTGAAATGCCTATCAGCACCTATATTTGAAATGCCTATCGGCAACCATATCTGGAATGCCTTTCGGCACCTATATTTGAAATGCCTATCGGCTTCTATATCTGAAATGCCTATCGGCATTTATTTTTAAAATGCCAATCGGCAACTATATCTGAAATGCCTATCGGCACCTATATCTGAAATGCCTATCGACACCTATATCTGAAATGCCTATCGACACCTATATCTGAAATGCCTATCGACACCTATATCTGAAATGCCTATCGACACCTATATCTGAAATGCCTATTGACACCTATATCTGAAATGCCTATCGACACCTATATCTGAAATGCCTATCGACACCTATATCTGAAATGCCTATCGACACCTATATCTGAAATGCCTATCGACACCTATTTTTGAAATGCCTATCGGAAACTACATCTGAAATGCCTATCAGCACCTATATTTGAAATGCCTATCGGCAACCATATCTGGAATGCCTATCGGCACCTATATTTGAAATGCCTATCGGCTTCTATATCTGAAATGCCTATCGGCACCAATTTTTAAAATGCCAATCGGCAACTATATCTGAAATGCCTATCGGCACCTATATCTGAAATGCCTATCGACACCTATATCTGAAATGCCTATCGACACCTATATCTGAAATGCCTATCGACACCTATATCTGAAATGCCTATCGACACCTATATCTGAGATGCCTATCGACACCTATATCTGAAATGCCTATCGACACCTATATCTGAAATGCCTATCGACACCTATATCTGAAATGCCTATCGACACCTATATCTGAAATGCCTATCGACACCTATTTTTGAAATGCCTATCGGAAACTACATCTGAAATGCCTATCAGCACCTATATTTGAAATGCCTATCGGCAACCATATCTGGAATGCCTATCGGCACCTATATTTAAAATGCCTATCGGCTTCTATATCTGAAATGCCTATCGGCACCTATTTTTAAAATGCCAATCGGCAACTATATCTGAAATGCCTATCGGCACCTATATCTGAAATGCCTATCGACACCTATATCTGAAATGCCTATCGACACCTATATCTGAAATGCCCATCGACACCTATATCTGAAATGCCTATCGACACCTATATCTGAAATGCCTATCGACACCTATATCTGAAATGCCTATCGACACCTATATCTGAAATGCCTATCGACACCTATATCTGAAATGCCTATCGACACCTATTTTTTAAATGCCTATCGGAAACTACATCTGAAATGCCTATCAGCACCTATATTTGAAATGCCTATCGGCAACCATACCTGGAATGCCTATCGGCACCTATATTTGAAATGCCTATCGGCTTCTATATCTAAAATGCCTATCGGCACCTATTTTTAAAATGCCAATCGGCAACTATATCTGAAATGCCTATCGGCACCTATATCTGAAATGCCTATCGACACCTATATCTGAAATGCCTATCGACACCTATATCTGAAATGCCTATCGACACCTATATCTGAAATGCCTATCGACACCTATATCTGAAATGCCTATCGACACCTATATCTGAAATGCCTATCGACACCTATATCTGAAATGCCTATCGACACCTATATCTGAAATGCCTATCGACACTTATATCTGAAATGCCTATCGACACCTATATCTGAAATGCCTATCGACACCTATATCTGAAATGCCTATCGACACCTATTTTTGAAATGCCTATCGGAAACTACATCTGAAATGCCTATCAACACCTATATTTGAAATGCCTATCGGCAACCATATCTGGAATGCCTATCGGCACCTTTATTTGAAATGCCTATCGGCTTCTATATCTGAAATGCCTATCGGCACCTATTTTTAAAATGCCAATCGGCAACTATATCTGAAATGCTTATCGGCACCTATATCTGAAATGCCTATCGACACCTATATCTGAAATGCCTATCGACACCTATATCTGAAATGCCTATCGACACCTATATCTGAAATGCCTATCGACACCTATATCTGAAATGCCTATCGACACCTATATCTGAAATGCCTATCGACACCTATATCTGAAATGCCTATCGACACCTATATCTGAAATGCCTATCGACACCTATATCTGAAATGCCTATCGACACCTATTTTTGAAATGCCTATCGGAAACTACATCTGAAATACCTATCAGCACCTATATTTGAAATGCCTATCGGCTTCTATATCTGAAATGCCTATCGGCACCTATTTTTAAATTGCCAATCGGCAACTATATCTGAAATGCCTATCGGCACCTATATCTGAAATGCCTATCGACACCTATATCCGAAATGCCTATCGACACCTATATCTGAAATGCCTATCGACACCAATATCTGAAATGCCTATCGACACCTATATCTGAAATGCCTATCGACACCTATATCTGAAATGCCTATCGACACCTATATCTGAAATGCCTATCGACACCTATATTTGAAATGCCTATCGACACCTATATCTGAAATGCCTATCGACACCTATTTTTGAAATGCCTATCGGAAACTACATCTGAAATGCCTATCAGCACCTATATTTGAAATGCCTATCGGCAACCATATCTGGAATGCCTATCGACACCTATATCTGAAATGCCTATCGACACCTATATCTGAAATGCCTATCGACACCTATATCTGAAATGCCTATCGACACCTATTTTTGAAATGCCTATCGGAAACTACATCTGAAATGCCTATCAGCACCTATATCTGAAATGCCTATCAACATATCTGGAATGCCTATCGGCACCTGTATTTGAAATGCCTATCGACTTCTATATCTGAAATGCCTATCGGCACCTATTTTTAAAATGCCAATCGGCAACTATATCTGAAATGCCTATCGGCACCTATATCTGAAATGCCTATCGACACCTATATCTGAAATGCCTATCGACACCTATATCTGAAATGCCTATCGACACCTATATCTGAAATGCCTATCGACACCTATATCTGAAATGCCTATCGACACCTATATCTGAAATGCCTATCGACACCTATATCTGAAATGGCCTATCGACACCTATATCTGAAATGCCTATCGACACCTATTTTGAAATGCCTATCGGAAACTACATCTGAAATGCCTATCAGCACCTATATTTGAAATGCCTATCGGCAACCATATCTGGAATGCCTATCGGCACCTATATTTAAATTGCCTATCGGCTTTTATGTCTGAATGCCTATCGGCACCTATTTTTAAAATGCCAATCGGCAACTATATCTGAAATGCCTATCGGCACCTATATCTGAAATGCCTATCGACACTATATCTGAAATGCCTATCGACACCTATATCTGAAATGCCTATCGACACCTATATCTGAAATGCCTATCGACACCTATATCTGAAATGCCTATCGACACCTATATCTGAAATGCCTATCGACACCTATATCTGAAATGTCTATCGACACCTATTTTTGAAATGCCTATCGGAAACTACATCTGAAATGCCTATCAGCACCTATATTTGAAATGCCTATCGGCAACCATATCTGGAAT
>JAVRKA010000853.1:0-45852 GCA_034508555.1 Venustoraphidia nigricollis | reverse complement strand
CTATCGGAAACTACATCTGAAATGCCTATCAGCACCTATATTTGAAATGCCTATCGGCAACCATATCTGGAATGCCTATCGGCACCTATATTTGAAATGCCTATCGGCGTCTATATCTAAAATGCCTATCGGCACCTATTTTTAAAATGCCAATCGGCAACTATATCTGAAATGCCTATCGGCACCTAAATCTGAAATGCCTATCGACACCTATATCTGAAATGCCTATCGACACCTATATCTGAAATGCCTATCGACACCTATATCTGAAATGCCTATCGACACCTATATCTGAAATGCCTATCGACACCTATATCTGAAATGCCTATCGACACCTATATCTGAAATGCCTATCGACACCTATATCTGAAATGCCTATCGACACCTATTTTTGAAATGCCTATCGGAAACTACATCAGAAATGCCTATCAGCACCTATATTTGAAATGCCTATCAGCAACCATATCTGGAATGACTATCGGCACCTATATTTGAAATGCCTATCGGCTTCTATATCTGAAATGCCTATCGGCACCTATTTTTAAAATGCCAATCGGCAACTATATCTGAAATGCCTATCGGCACCTATATTTGAAATGCCTATCGGCAACCATATCTGGAATGCCTATCGGCACCTATATTTGAAATGCCTATCGGCGTCTATATCTAAAATGCCTATCGGCACCTATTTTTAAAATGCCAATCGGCAACTATATCTGAAATGCCTATCGGCACCTAAATCTGAAATGCCTATCGACACCTATATCTGAAATGCCTATCGACACCTATATCTGAAATGCCTATCGACACCTATATCTGAAATGCCTATCGACACCTATATCTGAAATGCCTATCGACACCTATATCTGAAATGCCTATCGACACCTATATCTGAAATGCCTATCGACACCTATATCTGAAATGCCTATCGACACCTATATCTGAAATGCCTATCGACACCTATATCTGAAATGCCTATCGACACCTATTTTTGAAATGCCTATCGGAAACTACATCAGAAATGCCTATCAGCACCTATATTTGAAATGCCTATCAGCAACCATATCTGGAATGACTATCGGCACCTATATTTGAAATGCCTATCGGCTTCTATATCTGAAATGCCTATCGGCACCTATTTTTAAAATGCCAATCGGCAACTATATCTGAAATGCCTATCGGCACCTATATCTGAAATGCCTATCGACAGCTATATCTGAAATGCCTATCGACACCTATATCTGAAATGCCTATCGACACCTATATCTGAAATGCCTATCGACACCTATATCTGAAATGCCTATGGACACCTATATCTGAAATGCCTATCGACACCTATATCTGAAATGCCTATCGACACCTATATCTGAAATGCCTATCGACACCTATTTTTGAAATGCCTATCGGAAACTACATCTGAAATGCCTATCAGCACCTATATTTGAAATGCCTATCGGCAACCATATCTGGAATGCCTATCGGCACCTATATTTGAAATGCCTATCGGCTTCTATATCTGAAATGCCTATCGGCACCTATTTTTAAAATGCCAATCGGCAACTATATCTGAAATGCCTATCGGCACCTATATCTGAAATGCCTATCGACACCTATATCTGAAATGCCTATCGACACCTATATCTGAAATGCCTATCGACACCTATATCTGAAATGCCTATCGACACCTATATCTGAAATGCCTATCGACACCTATATCTGAAATGCCTATCGACACCTATATCTGAAATGCCTATCGACACCTATATCTGAAATGCCTATTGACACCTATATCTGAAATGCCTATCGACACCTATTTTTGAAATGCCTATCGGAAACTACATCTGAAATGCCTATCAGCACCTATATTTGAAATGCCTATCGGCAACCATATCTGGAATACCTATCGGAACCTATATTTGAAATGCCTATCGGCTTCTATATCTAAAATGCCTATCGGCACCTATTTTTAAAATGCCAATCGGCAACTATATCTGAAATGCCTATCGGCACCTATATCTGAAATGCCTATCGACACCTATATCTGAAATGCCTATCGACACCTATATCTGAAATGCCATTCGACACCTATATCTGAAATGCCTATCGACACCTGTATCTGAAATGCCTATCGACACCTATATCTGAAATGCCTATCGACACCTATATCTGAAATGCCTATCGACACCTATATCTGAAATGCCTATCGACACCTATTTTTGAAATGCCTATCGGAAACTACATCTGAAATGCCTATCAGCACCTATATTTGAAATGCCTATCGGCAACCATATCTGGAATGCCTATCGGCACCTATATTTGAAATGCCTATCGGCTTCTATATCTGAAATGCCTATCGGCACCTATTTTTAATATGCCAATCGGCAACTATATCTGAAATGCCTATCGGCACCTATATCTGAAATGCCTATCGACACCTGTATCTGAAATGCCTATCGACACCTATATCTGAAATGCCATTCGACACCTATATCTGAAATGCCTATCGACACCTATATCTGAAATGCCTATCGACACCTATATCTGAAATGCCTGTCGACACCTATATCTGAAATGCCTATCGACACCTATATCTGAAATGCTTATCGACACCTATATCTGAAATGCCTATCGACACCTATATCTGAAATGCCTATCGACACCTATTTTTGAAATGCCTATCGGAGACTACATCTGAAATGCCTCTCAGCACCTATATTTGAAATGCCTATCGGCAACCATATCTGGAATGCCTATCGGCACCTATATTTGAAATGCCTATCGGCTTCTATATCTGAAATGCCTATCGGCACCTATTTTTAAAATGCCAATCGGCAACTATATCTGAAATGCCTATCGGCACCTATATCTGAAAATGCCTATCGACACCTATATCTGAAATGCCTATCGACACCTATATCTGAAATGCCTATCGACACCTACATCTGAAATGCCTATCGACACCTATATCTGAAATGCCTATCGACACCTATATCTGAAATGCCTATCGACACCTATATCTGAAATGCCTATCGACACCTATATCTGAAATGCCCATCGACACCTATTTTTGAAATGCCTATCGGAAACTACATCTAAAATGCCTATCAGCACCTATATTTGAAATGCCTATCGGCAACCATATCTGGAATGCCTATCGGCACCTATATTTAAAATGCCTATAGGCTTCTATATCTGAAATGCCTATCGGCACCTATTTTTAAAATGCCAATCGGCAACTATATCTGAAATGCCTATCGGCACCTATATCTGAAATGCCTATCGACACCTATATCTGAAATGCCTATCGACACCTACATCTGAAATGCCTATCGACACCTATATCTGAAATGTCTATCGACACCTATATCTGAAATGCCTATCGACACCTATATCTGAAATGCCTATCGACACCTATATCTGAAATGCCTATCGACACCTATTTTTGAAATGCCTATCGTAAACTACATCTGAAATGACTATCAGCACCTATATTTGAAATGCCTATCGGCAACCATATCTGGAATGCCTATCGGCACCTATATTTGAAATGCCTATCGGCTTCTATATCTGAAATGCCTATCGGCACCTATTTTTAAAATGCCAATCGGCAACTATATCTAAAATGCCTATCGGCACCTATATCTGAAATGCCTATCGACACCTATATCTGAAATGCCTATCGACACCTATATCTGAAATGCCTATCGACACCTATATCTGAAATGCCTATCGACACCTATATCTGAAATGCCTATCGACACCTATATCTGAAATGCCTATCGACACCTATATCTGAAATGCCTATCGACACCTATTTTTGAAATGCCTATCGGAAACTACATCTGAAATGCCTATCAGCACCTATATTTAAAATGCCTATCGGCAACCATATCTGGAATGGCTATCGGCACCTATATTTGAAATGCCTATCGGCTTCTATATCTGAAATGCCTATCGGCACCTATTTTTAAAATGCCAATCGGCAACTATATCTGAAATGCCTATCGGCACCTATATCTGAAATGCCTATCGACACCTATATCTGAAATGCCTATCGACACCTATATCTGAAATGCCTATCGACACCTATATCTGAAATGCCTATCGACACCTATATCTGAAATGCCTATCAACACCTATATCTGAAATGCCTATCGACACCTATTTTTGAAATGCCTATCGGAAACTACATCTGAAATGCCTATCAGCACCTATATTTGAAATGCCTATCGGCAACCATATCTGGAATGCCTATCGGCACCTATATTTGAAATGCCTATCGGCGTCTATATCTAAAATGCCTATCGGCACCTATTTTTAAAATGCCAATCGGCAACTATATCTGAAATGCCTATCGGCACCTAAATCTGAAATGCCTATCGACACCTATATCTGAAATGCCTATCGACACCTATATCTGAAATGCCTATCGACACCTATATCTGAAATGCCTATCGACACCTATATCTGAAATGCCTATCGACACCTATATCTGAAATGCCTATCGACACCTATATCTGAAATGCCTATCGACACCTATATCTGAAATGCCTATCGACACCTATATCTGAAATGCCTATCGACACCTATATCTGAAATGCCTATCGACACCTATTTTTGAAATGCCTATCGGAAACTACATCAGAAATGCCTATCAGCACCTATATTTGAAATGCCTATCAGCAACCATATCTGGAATGACTATCGGCACCTATATTTGAAATGCCTATCGGCTTCTATATCTGAAATGCCTATCGGCACCTATTTTTAAAATGCCAATCGGCAACTATATCTGAAATGCCTATCGGCACCTATATCTGAAATGCCTATCGACACCTATATCTGAAATGCCTATCGACACCTATATCTGAAATGCCTATCGACACCTATATCTGAAATGCCTATCGACACCTATATCTGAAATGCCTATGGACACCTATATCTGAAATGCCTATCGACACCTATATCTGAAATGCCTATCGACACCTATATCTGAAATGCCTATCAACACCTATATCTGAAATGCCTATCGACACCTATATCTGAAATGCCTATCGACACCTATATCTGAAATGCCTATCGACACCTATTTTTGAAATGCCTATCGGAAACTACATCTGAAATGCCTATCAGCACCTATATTTGAAATGCCTATCGGCAACCATATCTGGAATGCCTATCGGCACCTATATTTGAAATGCCTATCGGCGTCTATATCTAAAATGCCTATCGGCACCTATTTTTAAAATGCCAATCGGCAACTATATCTGAAATGCCTATCGGCACCTAAATCTGAAATGCCTATCGACACCTATATCTGAAATGCCTATCGACACCTATATCTGAAATGCCTATCGACACCTATTTTTGAAATGCCTATCGGAAACTACATCTGAAATGCCTATCAGCACCTATATTTGAAATGCCTATCGGCAACCATATCTGGAATGCCTATCGGCACCTATATTTGAAATGCCTATCGGCGTCTATATCTAAAATGCCTATCGGCACCTATTTTTAAAATGCCAATCGGCAACTATATCTGAAATGCCTATCGGCACCTAAATCTGAAATGCCTATCGACACCTATATCTGAAATGCCTATCGACACCTATATCTGAAATGCCTATCGACACCTATATCTGAAATGCCTATCGACACCTATATCTGAAATGCCTATCGACACCTATATCTGAAATGCCTATCGACACCTATATCTGAAATGCCTATCGACACCTATATCTGAAATGCCTATCGACACCTATATCTGAAATGCCTATCGACACCTATATCTGAAATGCCTATCGACACCTATTTTTGAAATGCCTATCGGAAACTACATCAGAAATGCCTATCAGCACCTATATTTGAAATGCCTATCAGCAACCATATCTGGAATGACTATCGGCACCTATATTTGAAATGCCTATCGGCTTCTATATCTGAAATGCCTATCGGCACCTATTTTTAAAATGCCAATCGGCAACTATATCTGAAATGCCTATCGGCACCTATATCTGAAATGCCTATCGACACCTATATCTGAAATGCCTATCGACACCTATATCTGAAATGCCTATCGACACCTATATCTGAAATGCCTATCGACACCTATATCTGAAATGCCTATGGACACCTATATCTGAAATGCCTATCGACACCTATATCTGAAATGCCTATCGACACCTATATCTGAAATGCCTATCAACACCTATATCTGAAATGCCTATCGACACCTATATCTGAAATGCCTATCGACACCTATATCTGAAATGCCTATCGACACCTATTTTTGAAATGCCTATCGGAAACTACATCTGAAATGCCTATCAGCACCTATATTTGAAATGCCTATCGGCAACCATATCTGGAATGCCTATCGGCACCTATATTTGAAATGCCTATCGGCGTCTATATCTAAAATGCCTATCGGCACCTATTTTTAAAATGCCAATCGGCAACTATATCTGAAATGCCTATCGGCACCTAAATCTGAAATGCCTATCGACACCTATATCTGAAATGCCTATCGACACCTATATCTGAAATGCCTATCGACACCTATATCTGAAATGCCTATCGACACCTATATCTGAAATGCCTATCGACACCTATATCTGAAATGCCTATCGACACCTATATCTGAAATGCCTATCGACACCTATATCTGAAATGCCTATCGACACCTATATCTGAAATGCCTATCGACACCTATATCTGAAATGCCTATCGACACCTATTTTTGAAATGCCTATCGGAAACTACATCAGAAATGCCTATCAGCACCTATATTTGAAATGCCTATCAGCAACCATATCTGGAATGACTATCGGCACCTATATTTGAAATGCCTATCGGCTTCTATATCTGAAATGCCTATCGGCACCTATTTTTAAAATGCCACTCGGCAACTATATCTGAAATGCCTATCGGCACATATATCTGAAATGCCTATCGACACCTATATCTGAAATGCCTATCGACACCTATATCTGAAATGCCTATCGACACCTATATCTGAAATGCCTATCGACACCTATATCTGAAATGCCTATGGACACCTATATCTGAAATGCCTATCGACACCTATATCTGAAATGCCTATCGACACCTATATCTGAAATGCCTATCGACACCTATTTTTGAAATGCCTATCGGAAACTACATCTGAAATGCCTATCAGCACCTATATTTGAAATGCCTATCGGCAACCATATCTGGAATGCCTATCGGCACCTATATTTGAAATGCCTATCGGCTTCTATATCTGAAATGCCTATCGGCACCTATTTTTAAAATGCCAATCGGCAACTATATCTGAAATGCCTATCGGCACCTATATCTGAAATGCCTATCGACACCTATATCTGAAATGCCTATCGACACCTATATCTGAAATGCCTATCGACACCTATATCTGAAATGCCTATCGACACCTATATCTGAAATGCCTATCGACACCTATATCCGAAATGCCTATCGACACCTATATCTGAAATGCCTATCGACACCTATATCTGAAATGCCTATCGACACCTATATCTGAAATGCCTATCGACACCTATTTTTGAAATGCCTATCGGAAACTACATCTGAAATGCCTATCAGCACCTATATTTGAAATGCCTATCGGCAACCATATCTGGAATGCCTATCGGCACCTATATTTGAAATGCCTATCGGCTTCTATATCTGAAATGCCTATCGGCACCTATTTTTAAAATGCCAATCGGCAACTATATCTGAAATGCCTATCGGCACCTATATCTGAAATGCCTATCGACACCTATATCTGAAATGCCTATCGACACCTATATCTGAAATGCCTATCGACACCTATATCTGAAATGCCTATCGACACCTATATCTGAAATGCCTATCGACACCTATATCCGAAATGCCTATCGACACCTATATCTGAAATGCCTATCGACACCTATATCTGAAATGCCTATCGACACCTATATCTGAAATGCCATTCGACACCTATATCTGAAATGCCTATCGACACCTGTATCTGAAATGCCTATCGACACCTATATCTGAAATGCCTATCGACACCTATATCTGAAATGCCTATCGACACCTATATCTGAAATGCCTATCGACACCTATTTTTGAAATGCCTATCGGAAACTACATCTGAAATGCCTATCAGCACCTATATTTGAAATGCCTATCGGCAACCATATCTGGAATGCCTATCGGCACCTATATTTGAAATGCCTATCGGCTTCTATATCTGAAATGCCTATCGGCACCTATTTTTAATATGCCAATCGGCAACTATATCTGAAATGCCTATCGGCACCTATATCTGAAATGCCTATCGACACCTGTATCTGAAATGCCTATCGACACCTATATCTGAAATGCCATTCGACACCTATATCTGAAATGCCTATCGACACCTATATCTGAAATGCCTATCGACACCTATATCTGAAATGCCTGTCGACACCTATATCTGAAATGCCTATCGACACCTATATCTGAAATGCTTATCGACACCTATATCTGAAATGCCTATCGACACCTATATCTGAAATGCCTATCGACACCTATTTTTGAAATGCCTATCGGAGACTACATCTGAAATGCCTCTCAGCACCTATATTTGAAATGCCTATCGGCAACCATATCTGGAATGCCTATCGGCACCTATATTTGAAATGCCTATCGGCTTCTATATCTGAAATGCCTATCGGCACCTATTTTTAAAATGCCAATCGGCAACTATATCTGAAATGCCTATCGGCACCTATATCTGAAAATGCCTATCGACACCTATATCTGAAATGCCTATCGACACCTATATCTGAAATGCCTATCGACACCTACATCTGAAATGCCTATCGACACCTATATCTGAAATGCCTATCGACACCTATATCTGAAATGCCTATCGACACCTATATCTGAAATGCCTATCGACACCTATATCTGAAATGCCTATCGACACCTATTTTTGAAATGCCTATCGGAAACTACATCTGAAATGCCTATCAGCACCTATATTTGAAATGCCTATCGGCAACCATATCTGGAATGCCTATCGGCACCTATATTTAAAATGCCTATCGGCTTCTATATCTGAAATGCCTATCGGCACCTATTTTTAAAATGCCAATCGGCAACTATATCTGAAATGCCTATCGGCACCTATATCTGAAATGCCTATCGACACCTATATCTGAAATGCCTATCGACACCTACATCTGAAATGCCTATCGACACCTATATCTGAAATGTCTATCGACACCTATATCTGAAATGCCTATCGACACCTATATCTGAAATGCCTATCGACACCTATATCTGAAATGCCTATCGACACCTATTTTTGAAATGCCTATCGTAAACTACATCTGAAATGACTATCAGCACCTATATTTGAAATGCCTATCGGCAACCATATCTGGAATGCCTATCGGCACCTATATTTGAAATGCCTATCGGCTTCTATATCTGAAATGCCTATCGGCACCTATTTTTAAAATGCCAATCGGCAACTATATCTGAAATGCCTATCGGCACCTATATCTGAAATGCCTATCGACACCTATATCTGAAATGCCTATCGACACCTATATCTGAAATGCCTATCGACACCTATATCTGAAATGCCTATCGACACCTATATCTGAAATGCCTATCGACACCTATATCTGAAATGCCTATCGACACCTATATCTGAAATGCCTATCGACACCTATTTTTGAAATGCCTATCGGAAACTACATCTGAAATGCCTATCAGCACCTATATTTAAAATGCCTATCGGCAACCATATCTGGAATGGCTATCGGCACCTATATTTGAAATGCCTATCGGCTTCTATATCTGAAATGCCTATCGGCACCTATTTTTAAAATGCCAATCGGCAACTATATCTGAAATGCCTATCGGCACCTATATCTGAAATGCCTATCGACACCTATATCTGAAATGCCTATCGACACCTATATCTGAAATGCCTATCGACACCTATATCTGAAATGCCTATCGACACCTATATCTGAAATGCCTATCAACACCTATATCTGAAATGCCTATCGACACCTATATCTGAAATGCCTATCGACACCTATATCTGAAATGCCTATCGACACCTATTTTTGAAATGCCTATCGGAAACTACATCTGAAATGCCTATCAGCACCTATATTTGAAATGCCTATCGGCAACCATATCTGGAATGCCTATCGGCACCTATATTTGAAATGCCTATCGGCGTCTATATCTAAAATGCCTATCGGCACCTATTTTTAAAATGCCAATCGGCAACTATATCTGAAATGCCTATCGGCACCTAAATCTGAAATGCCTATCGACACCTATATCTGAAATGCCTATCGACACCTATATCTGAAATGCCTATCGACACCTATATCTGAAATGCCTATCGACACCTATATCTGAAATGCCTATCGACACCTATATCTGAAATGCCTATCGACACCTATATCTGAAATGCCTATCGACACCTATATCTGAAATGCCTATCGACACCTATATCTGAAATGCCTATCGACACCTATATCTGAAATGCCTATCGACACCTATTTTTGAAATGCCTATCGGAAACTACATCAGAAATGCCTATCAGCACCTATATTTGAAATGCCTATCAGCAACCATATCTGGAATGACTATCGGCACCTATATTTGAAATGCCTATCGGCTTCTATATCTGAAATGCCTATCGGCACCTATTTTTAAAATGCCAATCGGCAACTATATCTGAAATGCCTATCGGCACCTATATCTGAAATGCCTATCGACACCTATATCTGAAATGCCTATCGACACCTATATCTGAAATGCCTATCGACACCTATATCTGAAATGCCTATCGACACCTATATCTGAAATGCCTATGGACACCTATATCTGAAATGCCTATCGACACCTATATCTGAAATGCCTATCGACACCTATATCTGAAATGCCTATCAACACCTATATCTGAAATGCCTATCGACACCTATATCTGAAATGCCTATCGACACCTATATCTGAAATGCCTATCGACACCTATTTTTGAAATGCCTATCGGAAACTACATCTGAAATGCCTATCAGCACCTATATTTGAAATGCCTATCGGCAACCATATCTGGAATGCCTATCGGCACCTATATTTGAAATGCCTATCGGCGTCTATATCTAAAATGCCTATCGGCACCTATTTTTAAAATGCCAATCGGCAACTATATCTGAAATGCCTATCGGCACCTAAATCTGAAATGCCTATCGACACCTATATCTGAAATGCCTATCGACACCTATATCTGAAATGCCTATCGACACCTATATCTGAAATGCCTATCGACACCTATATCTGAAATGCCTATCGACACCTATATCTGAAATGCCTATCGACACCTATATCTGAAATGCCTATCGACACCTATATCTGAAATGCCTATCGACACCTATATCTGAAATGCCTATCGACACCTATATCTGAAATGCCTATCGACACCTATTTTTGAAATGCCTATCGGAAACTACATCAGAAATGCCTATCAGCACCTATATTTGAAATGCCTATCAGCAACCATATCTGGAATGACTGTCGGCACCTATATTTGAAATGCCTATCGGCTTCTATATCTGAAATGCCTATCGGCACCTATTTTTAAAATGCCAATCGGCAACTATATCTGAAATGCCTATCGGCACCTATATCTGAAATGCCTATCGACACCTATATCTGAAATGCCTATCGACACCTATATCTGAAATGCCTATCGACACCTATATCTGAAATGCCTATCGACACCTATATCTGAAATGCCTATGGACACCTATATCTGAAATGCCTATCGACACCTATATCTGAAATGCCTATCGACACCTATATCTGAAATGCCTATCGACACCTATTTTTGAAATGCCTATCGGAAACTACATCTGAAATGCCTATCAGCACCTATATTTGAAATGCCTATCGGCAACCATATCTGGAATGCCTATCGGCACCTATATTTGAAATGCCTATCGGCTTCTATATCTGAAATGCCTATCGGCACCTATTTTTAAAATGCCAATCGGCAACTATATCTGAAATGCCTATCGGCACCTATATCTGAAATGCCTATCGACACCTATATCTGAAATGCCTATCGACACCTATATCTGAAATGCCTATCGACACCTATATCTGAAATGCCTATCGACACCTATATCTGAAATGCCTATCGACACCTATATCTGAAATGCCTATCGACACCTATATCTGAAATGCCTATCGACACCTATATCTGAAATGCCTATCGACACCTATATCTGAAATGCCTATCGACACCTATTTTTGAAATGCCTATCGGAAACTACATCTGAAATGCCTATCAGCACCTATATTTGAAATGCCTATCGGCAACCATATCTGGAATGCCTATCGGAACCTATATTTGAAATGCCTATCGGCTTCTATATCTAAAATGCCTATCGGCACCTATTTTTAAAATGCCAATCGGCAACTATATCTGAAATGCCTATCGGCACCTATATCTGAAATGCCTATCGACACCTATATCTGAAATGCCTATCGACACCTATATCTGAAATGCCATTCGACACCTATATCTGAAATGCCTATCGACACCTGTATCTGAAATGCCTATCGACACCTATATCTGAAATGCCTATCGACACCTATATCTGAAATGCCTATCGACACCTATATCTGAAATGCCTATCGACACCTATTTTTGAAATGCCTATCGGAAACTACATCTGAAATGCCTATCAGCACCTATATTTGAAATGCCTATCGGCAACCATATCTGGAATGCCTATCGGCACCTATATTTGAAATGCCTATCGGCTTCTATATCTGAAATGCCTATCGGCACCTATTTTTAATATGCCAATCGGCAACTATATCTGAAATGCCTATCGGCACCTATATCTGAAATGCCTATCGACACCTGTATCTGAAATGCCTATCGACACCTATATCTGAAATGCCATTCGACACCTATATCTGAAATGCCTATCGACACCTATATCTGAAATGCCTATCGACACCTATATCTGAAATGCCTGTCGACACCTATATCTGAAATGCCTATCGACACCTATATCTGAAATGCTTATCGACACCTATATCTGAAATGCCTATCGACACCTATATCTGAAATGCCTATCGACACCTATTTTAGAAATGCCTATCGGAGACTACATCTGAAATGCCTCTCAGCACCTATATTTGAAATGCCTATCGGCAACCATATCTGGAATGCCTATCGGCACCTATATTTGAAATGCCTATCGGCTTCTATATCTGAAATGCCTATCGGCACCTATTTTTAAAATGCCAATCGGCAACTATATCTGAAATGCCTATCGGCACCTATATCTGAAAATGCCTATCGACACCTATATCTGAAATGCCTATCGACACCTATATCTGAAATGCCTATCGACACCTACATCTGAAATGCCTATCGACACCTATATCTGAAATGCCTATCGACACCTATATCTGAAATGCCTATCGACACCTATATCTGAAATGCCTATCGACACCTATATCTGAAATGCCTATCGACACCTATTTTTGAAATGCCTATCGGAAACTACATCTGAAATGCCTATCAGCACCTATATTTGAAATGCCTATCGGCAACCATATCTGGAATGCCTATCGGCACCTATATTTAAAATGCCTATCGGCTTCTATATCTGAAATGCCTATCGGCACCTATTTTTAAAATGCCAATCGGCAACTATATCTGAATTGCCTATCGGCACCTATATCTGAAATGCCTATCGACACCTATATCTGAAATGCCTATCGACACCTACATCTGAAATGCCTATCGACACCTATATCTGAAATGTCTATCGACACCTATATCTGAAATGCCTATCGACACCTATATCTGAAATGCCTATCGACACCTATATCTGAAATGCCTATCGACACCTATTTTTGAAATGCCTATCGTAAACTACATCTGAAATGACTATCAGCACCTATATTTGAAATGCCTATCGGCAACCATATCTGGAATGCCTATGGGCACCTATATTTGAAATGCCTATCGGCTTCTATATCTGAAATGCCTATCGGCACCTATTTTTAAAATGCCAATCGGCAACTATATCTGAAATGCCTATCGGCACCTATATCTGAAATGCCTATCGACACCTATATCTGAAATGCCTATCGACACCTATATCTGAAATGCCTATCGACACCTATATCTGAAATGCCTATCGACACCTATATCTGAAATGCCTATCGACACCTATATCTGAAATGCCTATCGACACCTATTTTTGAAATGCCTATCGGAAACTACATCTGAAATGCCTATCAGCACCTATATTTAAAATGCCTATCGGCAACCATATCTGGAATGGCTATCGGCACCTATATTTGAAATGCCTATCGGCTTCTATATCTGAAATGCCTATCGGCACCTATTTTTAAAATGCCAATCGGCAACTATATCTGAAATGCCTATCGGCACCTATATCTGAAATGCCTATCGACACCTATATCTGAAATGCCTATCGACACCTATATCTGAAATGCCTATCGACACCTATATCTGAAATGCCTATCGACACCTATATCTGAAATGCCTATCAACACCTATATCTGAAATGCCTATCGACACCTATATCTGAAATGCCTATCGACACCTATATCTGAAATGCCTATCGACACCTATTTTTGAAATGCCTATCGGAAACTACATCTGAAATGCCTATCAGCACCTATATTTGAAATGCCTATCGGCAACCATATCTGGAATGCCTATCGGCACCTATATTTGAAATGCCTATCGGCGTCTATATCTAAAATGCCTATCGGCACCTATTTTTAAAATGCCAATCGGCAACTATATCTGAAATGCCTATCGGCACCTAAATCTGAAATGCCTATCGACACCTATATCTGAAATGCCTATCGACACCTATAACTGAAATGCCTATCGACACCTATATCTGAAATGCCTATCGACACCTATATCTGAAATGCCTATCGACACCTATATCTGAAATGCCTATCGACACCTATATCTGAAATGCCTATCGACACCTATATCTGAAATGCCTATCGACACCTATATCTGAAATGCCTATCGACACCTATATCTGAAATGCCTATCGACACCTATTTTTGAAATGCCTATCGGAAACTACATCAGAAATGCCTATCAGCACCTATATTTGAAATGCCTATCAGCAACCATATCTGGAATGACTATCGGCTCCTATATTTGAAATGCCTATCGGCTTCTATATCTGAAATGCCTATCGGCACCTATTTTTAAAATGCCAATCGGCAACTATATCTGAAATGCCTATCGGCACCTATATCTGAAATGCCTATCGACACCTATATCTAAAATGCCTATCGACACCTATATCTGAAATGCCTATCGACACCTATATCTGAAATGCCTATCGACACCTATATCTGAAATGCCTATGGACACCTATATCTGAAATGCCTATCGACACCTATATCTGAAATGCCTATCGACACCTATATCTGAAATGCCTATCAACACCTATATCTGAAATGCCTATCGACACCTATATCTGAAATGCCTATCGACACCTATATCTGAAATGCCTATCGACACCTATTTTTGAAATGCCTATCGGAAACTACATCTGAAATGCCTATCAGCACCTATATTTGAAATGCCTATCGGCAACCATATCTGGAATGCCTATCGGCACCTATATTTGAAATGCCTATCGGCGTCTATATCTAAAATGCCTATCGGCACCTATTTTTAAAATGCCAATCGGCAACTATATCTGAAATGCCTATCGGCACCTAAATCTGAAATGCCTATCGACACCTATATCTGAAATGCCTATCGACACCTATATCTGAAATGCCTATCGACACCTATATCTGAAATGCCTATCGACACCTATATCTGAAATGCCTATCGACACCTATATCTGAAATGCCTATCGACACCTATATCTGAAATGCCTATCGACACCTATATCTGAAATGCCTATCGACACATATATCTGAAATGCCTATCGACACCTATATCTGAAATGCCTATCGACACCTATTTTTGAAATGCCTATCGGAAACTACATCAGAAATGCCTATCAGCACCTATATTTGAAATGCCTATCAGCAACCATATCTGGAATGACTATCGGCACCTATATTTGAAATGCCTATCGGCTTCTATATCTGAAATGCCTATCGGCACCTATTTTTAAAATGCCAATCGGCAACTATATCTGAAATGCCTATCGGCACCTATATCTGAAATGCCTATCGACACCTATATCTGAAATGCCTATCGACACCTATATCTGAAATGCCTATCGACACCTATATCTGAAATGCCTATCGACACCTATATCTGAAATGCCTATGGACACCTATATCTGAAATGCCTATCGACACCTATATCTGAAATGCCTATCGACACCTATATCTGAAATGCCTATCGACACCTATTTTTGAAATGCCTATCGGAAACTACATCTGAAATGCCTATCAGCACCTATATTTGAAATGCCTATCGGCAACCATATCTGGAATGCCTATCGGCACCTATATTTGAAATGCCTATCGGCTTCTATATCTGAAATGCCTATCGGCACCTATTTTTAAAATGCCAATCGGCAACTATATCTGAAATGCCTATCGGCACCTATATCTGAAATGCCTATCGACACCTATATCTGAAATGCCTATCGACACCTATATCTGAAATGCCTATCGACACCTATATCTGAAATGCCTATCGACACCTATATCTAAAATGCCTATCGACACCTATATCTGAAATGCCTATCGACACCTATATCTGAAATGCCTATCGACACCTATATCTGAAATGCCTATCGACACCTATTTTTAAAATGCCTATCGGAAACTACATCTGAAATGCCTACCAGCACCTATATTTGAAATGCCTATCGGCAACCATATCTGGAATGCCTATCGGCACCTATATTTGAAATGCCTATCGGCTTCTATATCTGAAATGCCTATCGGCACCTATTTTTAAAATGCCAATCGGCAACTATATCTGAAATGCCTATCAGCACCTATATCTCAAATGCCTATCGACACCTATATCTGAAATGCCTATCGACACCTATATCTGAAATGCCTATCGACACCTATATCTGAAATGCCTATCGACACCTATATCTGAAATGCCTATCGACACCTATATCTGAAATGTGTATCGACACCTATATCTGAAATGCCTATCGACACCTATATCTGAAATGCCTATCGACAACTATTTTTGAAATGCCTATCGGAAACTACATCTGAAATGCCTATCAGCAACTATATTTGAAATGAATATCGGCAACCATATCTGGAATGCCTATCGGCACCGATATTTGAAATGCCTATCGGCTTCTATATCTGAAATGCCTATCGGCACCTATTTTTAAAATGCCAATCGGCAACTATATCTGAAATGCCTATCGGCACTTATATCTGAAATGCCTATCGACACCTATATATGAAATGCCTATCGACACCTATATCTGAAATGCCTATCGACACCTATATCTGAAATGCCTATCGACACCTATATCTGAAATGCCTATTGACACCTATATTTGAAATGCCTATCGACACCTATATCTGAAATGCCTATCGACACCTAATTCTGAAATGCCTATCGACACCTATATCTGAAATGCCTATCGACACTTATTTTTGAAATGCCTATCGGAAACTACATCTGAAATGCCTATCAGCACCTATATTTGAAATGCCTATCGACAACCATATCTGGAATGCCTATCGGCACCTATATTTGAAATGCCTATCGGCTTCTATATCTGAAATGCCTATCGGCACCTATTTTTAAAATGCCAATCGGCAACTATATCTGAAATGCCTATCGGCACCTATATCTGAAATGCCTATCGACACCTATATCTGAAATGCCTATCGACACCTATATCTGAAATGCCTATCGACACCTATATCTGAAATGCCTATCGACACCTATATCTGAAATGCCTATCGACACCTATATCTGAAATGCCTATCGACACCTATATCTGAAATGCCTATCGACACCTATATCTGAAATGCCTATCGACACCTATTTTTGAAATGCCTATCGGAAACTACATCTGAAATGCCTATCAGCACCTATATTTGAAATGCCTATCGGCAACCATATCTGGAATGCCTATCGGAACCTATATTTAAAATGCCTATCGGCTTCTATATCTAAAATGCCTATCGGCACCTATTTTTAAAATGCCAATCGGCAACTATATCTGAAATGCCTATCGGCACCTATATCTGAAATGCCTATCGACACCTATATCTGAAATGCCTATCGACACCTATATCTGAAATGCCATTCGACACCTATATCTGAAATGCCTATCGACACCTGTATCTGAAATGCCTATCGACACCTATATCTGAAATGCCTATCGACACCTATATCTGAAATGCCTATCGACACCTATATCTGAAATGCCTATCGACACCTATTTTTGAAATGCCTATCGGAAACTACATCTGAAATGCCTATCAGCACCTATATTTGAAATGCCTATCGGCAACCATATCTGGAATGCCTATCGGCACCTATATTTAAAATGCCTATCGGCTTCTATATCTGAAATGCCTATCGGCACTTATTTTTAATATGCCAATCGGCAACTATATCTGAAATGCCTATCGGCACCTATATCTGAAATGCCTATCGACACCTGTATCTGAAATGCCTATCGACACCTATATCTGAAATGCCATTCGACACCTATATCTGAAATGCCTATCGACACCTATATCTGAAATGCCTATCGACACCTATATCTGAAATGCCTATCGACACCTATATCTGAAATGCCTATCGACACCTATATCTGAAATGCTTATCGACACCTATATCTGAAATGCCTATCGACACCTATATCTGAAATGCCTATCGACACCTATTTTTGAAATGCCTATCGGAGACTACATCTGAAATGCCTCTCAGCACCTATATTTGAAATGCCTATCGGCAACCATATCTGGAATGCCTATCGGCACCTATATTTGAAATGCCTATCGGCTTCTATATCTGAAATGCCTATCGGCACCTATTTTTAAAATGCCAATCGGCAACTATATCTGAAATGCCTATCGGCACCTATATCTGAAAATGCCTATCGACACCTATATCTGAAATGCCTATCGACACCTATATCTGAAATGCCTATCGACACCTACATCTGAAATGCCTATCGACACCTATATCTGAAATGCCTATCGACACCTATATCTGAAATGCCTATCGACACCTATATCTGAAATGCCTATCGACACCTATATCTGAAATGCCTATCGACACCTATTTTTGAAATGCCTATCGGAAACTACATCTGAAATGCCTATCAGCACCTATATTTGAAATGCCTATCGGCAACCATATCTGGAATGCCTATCGGCACCTATATTTAAAATGCCTATCGGCTTCTATATCTGAAATGCCTATCGGCACCTATTTTTAAAATGCCAATCGGCAACTATATCTGAAATGCCTATCGGCACCTATATCTGAAATGCCTATCGACACCTATATCTGAAATGCCTATCGACACCTATATCTGAAATGCCTATCGACACCTATATCTGAAATGCCTATCGACACCTATATCTGAAATGCCTATCGACACCTATATCTGAAATGCCTATCGACACCTATATCTGAAATGCCTATCGACACCTATATCTGAAATGCCTATCGACACCTATTTTTGAAATGCCTATCGGAAACTACATCTGAAATGCCTATCAGCACCTATATTTGAAATGCCTATCGGCAACCATATCTGGAATGCCTATCGGCACCGATATTTGAAATGCCTATCGGCTTCTATATCTGAAATGCCTATCGGCACCTATTTTTAAAATGCCAATCGGCAACTATATCTGAAAGGCCTATCGGCACCTATATCTGAAATGCCTATCGACACCTATATCTGAAATGCCTATCGACACCTATATCTGAAATGCCTATCTGCACCTATATCTGAAATGCCTATCGACACCTATATCTGAAATGCCTATCGACACCTATATCTGAAATGCCTATCGACACCTATATCTGAAATGCCTATCGACACCTATAACTGAAATGCCTATCGACACCTATATCTGAAATGCCTATCGACACCTATTTTTGAAATGCCTATCGGAAACTACATCTGAAATGCCTATCAGCACCTATATTTGAAATGCCTATCGGCAACCATATCTGGAATGCCTATCGGCACCTATATTTGAAATGCCTATCGGCTTCTATATCTGAAATGCCTATCGGCACCTATTTTTAAAATGCCAATCGGCAACTATATCTGAAATGCCTATCGGCACCTACATCTGAAATGCCTATCGACACCTATATCTGAAATGCCTATCGACACCTATATCTGAAATGCCTGTCGACACCTATACCTGAAATGCCTATCGACACCTATATCTGAAATGCCTATCGACACCTATATCTGAAATGCCTATCGACACCTATATCTGAAATGCCTATCGACACCTATATCTGAAATGCCTATCGACACCTATTTTTGAAATGCCTATCGGAAACTACATCTGAAATGCCTATCAGCACCTATATTTGAAATGCCTATCGGCAACCATATCTGTGATGCCTATCGGCACCTATATTTGAAATGCCTATCGGCTTCTATATCTGAAATGCCTATCGGCACCTATTTTTAAAATGCCAATCGGCAACTATATCTGAAATACCTATCGGCACCTATATCTGAAATGCCTATCGACACCTATATCTGAAATGCCTATCGACACCTATATCTGAAATGCCTATCGACACCTATATCTGAAATGCCTATCGACACCTATATCTGAAATGCCTATCGACACCTATATCTGAAATGCCTATCGACACCTATATCTGAAATGCCTATCGACACCTATATCTGAAATGCCCATCGACACCTATTTTTGAAATGCCTATCGGAAACTACATCTGAAATGCCTATCAGCACCTATATTTGAAATGCCTATCGGCAACCATATCTGGAATGCCAATCGGCACCTATATTTGAAATGCCTATCGGCTTCTATATCTGAAATGCCTATCGGCACCTATTTTTAAAATGCCAATCGGCAACTATATCTGAAATGCCTATCGGCACCTATATCTAAAATGCCTATCGACACCTTTATCTGAAATGCCTATCGACACCTATATCTGAAATGCCTATCGACACCTATATCTGAAATGCCTATCGACACCTATATCTGAAATGCCTATCGACACCTATATCTGAAATGCCTATCGACACCTATATCTAAAATGCCTATCGACACCTATATCTGAAATGCCTATCGACACCTATATCTGAAATGCCTATCGACACCTATATCTGAAATGCCTATCGACACCTATTTTTGAAATGCCTATCGGAAACTACATCAGAAATGCCTATCAGCACCTATATTTGAAATGCCTATCAGCAACCATATCTGGAATGACTATCGGCTCCTATATTTGAAATGCCTATCGGCTTCTATATCTGAAATGCCTATCGGCACCTATTTTTAAAATGCCAATCGGCAACTATATCTGAAATGCCTATCGGCACCTATATCTGAAATGCCTATCGACACCTATATCTGAAATGCCTATCGACACCTATATCTGAAATGCCTATCGACACCTATATCTGAAATGCCTATCGACACCTATATCTGAAATGCCTATGGACACCTATATCTGAAATGCCTATCGACACCTATATCTGAAATGCCTATCGACACCTATATCTGAAATGCCTATCAACACCTATATCTGAAATGCCTATCGACACCTATATCTGAAATGCCTATCGACACCTATATCTGAAATGCCTATCGACACCTATTTTTGAAATGCCTATCGGAAACTACATCTGAAATGCCTATCAGCACCTATATTTGAAATGCCTATCGGCAACCATATCTGGAATGCCTATCGGCACCTATATTTGAAATGCCTATCGGCGTCTATATCTAAAATGCCTATCGGCACCTATTTTTAAAATGCCAATCGGCAACTATATCTGAAATGCCTATCGGCACCTAAATCTGAAATGCCTATCGACACCTATATCTGAAATGCCTATCGACACCTATATCTGAAATGCCTATCGACACCTATATCTGAAATGCCTATCGACACCTATATCTGAAATGCCTATCGACACCTATATCTGAAATGCCTATCGACACCTATATCTGAAATGCCTATCGACACCTATATCTGAAATGCCTATCGACACATATATCTGAAATGCCTATCGACACCTATATCTGAAATGCCTATCGACACCTATTTTTGAAATGCCTATCGGAAACTACATCAGAAATGCCTATCAGCACCTATATTTGAAATGCCTATCAGCAACCATATCTGGAATGACTATCGGCACCTATATTTGAAATGCCTATCGGCTTCTATATCTGAAATGCCTATCGGCACCTATTTTTAAAATGCCAATCGGCAACTATATCTGAAATGCCTATCGGCACCTATATCTGAAATGCCTATCGACACCTATATCTGAAATGCCTATCGACACCTATATCTGAAATGCCTATCGACACCTATATCTGAAATGCCTATCGACACCTATATCTGAAATGCCTATGGACACCTATATCTGAAATGCCTATCGACACCTATATCTGAAATGCCTATCGACACCTATATCTGAAATGCCTATCGACACCTATTTTTGAAATGCCTATCGGAAACTACATCTGAAATGCCTATCAGCACCTATATTTGAAATGCCTATCGGCAACCATATCTGGAATGCCTATCGGCACCTATATTTGAAATGCCTATCGGCTTCTATATCTGAAATGCCTATCGGCACCTATTTTTAAAATGCCAATCGGCAACTATATCTGAAATGCCTATCGGCACCTATATCTGAAATGCCTATCGACACCTATATCTGAAATGCCTATCGACACCTATATCTGAAATGCCTATCGACACCTATATCTGAAATGCCTATCGACACCTATATCTAAAATGCCTATCGACACCTATATCTGAAATGCCTATCGACACCTATATCTGAAATGCCTATCGACACCTATATCTGAAATGCCTATCGACACCTATTTTTAAAATGCCTATCGGAAACTACATCTGAAATGCCTACCAGCACCTATATTTGAAATGCCTATCGGCAACCATATCTGGAATGCCTATCGGCACCTATATTTGAAATGCCTATCGGCTTCTATATCTGAAATGCCTATCGGCACCTATTTTTAAAATGCCAATCGGCAACTATATCTGAAATGCCTATCAGCACCTATATCTCAAATGCCTATCGACACCTATATCTGAAATGCCTATCGACACCTATATCTGAAATGCCTATCGACACCTATATCTGAAATGCCTATCGACACCTATATCTGAAATGCCTATCGACACCTATATCTGAAATGTGTATCGACACCTATATCTGAAATGCCTATCGACACCTATATCTGAAATGCCTATCGACAACTATTTTTGAAATGCCTATCGGAAACTACATCTGAAATGCCTATCAGCAACTATATTTGAAATGAATATCGGCAACCATATCTGGAATGCCTATCGGCACCGATATTTGAAATGCCTATCGGCTTCTATATCTGAAATGCCTATCGGCACCTATTTTTAAAATGCCAATCGGCAACTATATCTGAAATGCCTATCGGCACTTATATCTGAAATGCCTATCGACACCTATATATGAAATGCCTATCGACACCTATATCTGAAATGCCTATCGACACCTATATCTGAAATGCCTATCGACACCTATATCTGAAATGCCTATTGACACCTATATTTGAAATGCCTATCGACACCTATATCTGAAATGCCTATCGACACCTAATTCTGAAATGCCTATCGACACCTATATCTGAAATGCCTATCGACACTTATTTTTGAAATGCCTATCGGAAACTACATCTGAAATGCCTATCAGCACCTATATTTGAAATGCCTATCGACAACCATATCTGGAATGCCTATCGGCACCTATATTTGAAATGCCTATCGGCTTCTATATCTGAAATGCCTATCGGCACCTATTTTTAAAATGCCAATCGGCAACTATATCTGAAATGCCTATCGGCACCTATATCTGAAATGCCTATCGACACCTATATCTGAAATGCCTATCGACACCTATATCTGAAATGCCTATCGACACCTATATCTGAAATGCCTATCGACACCTATATCTGAAATGCCTATCGACACCTATATCTGAAATGCCTATCGACACCTATATCTGAAATGCCTATCGACACCTATATCTGAAATGCCTATCGACACCTATTTTTGAAATGCCTATCGGAAACTACATCTGAAATGCCTATCAGCACCTATATTTGAAATGCCTATCGGCAACCATATCTGGAATGCCTATCGGAACCTATATTTAAAATGCCTATCGGCTTCTATATCTAAAATGCCTATCGGCACCTATTTTTAAAATGCCAATCGGCAACTATATCTGAAATGCCTATCGGCACCTATATCTGAAATGCCTATCGACACCTATATCTGAAATGCCTATCGACACCTATATCTGAAATGCCATTCGACACCTATATCTGAAATGCCTATCGACACCTGTATCTGAAATGCCTATCGACACCTATATCTGAAATGCCTATCGACACCTATATCTGAAATGCCTATCGACACCTATATCTGAAATGCCTATCGACACCTATTTTTGAAATGCCTATCGGAAACTACATCTGAAATGCCTATCAGCACCTATATTTGAAATGCCTATCGGCAACCATATCTGGAATGCCTATCGGCACCTATATTTAAAATGCCTATCGGCTTCTATATCTGAAATGCCTATCGGCACTTATTTTTAATATGCCAATCGGCAACTATATCTGAAATGCCTATCGGCACCTATATCTGAAATGCCTATCGACACCTGTATCTGAAATGCCTATCGACACCTATATCTGAAATGCCATTCGACACCTATATCTGAAATGCCTATCGACACCTATATCTGAAATGCCTATCGACACCTATATCTGAAATGCCTATCGACACCTATATCTGAAATGCCTATCGACACCTATATCTGAAATGCTTATCGACACCTATATCTGAAATGCCTATCGACACCTATATCTGAAATGCCTATCGACACCTATTTTTGAAATGCCTATCGGAGACTACATCTGAAATGCCTCTCAGCACCTATATTTGAAATGCCTATCGGCAACCATATCTGGAATGCCTATCGGCACCTATATTTGAAATGCCTATCGGCTTCTATATCTGAAATGCCTATCGGCACCTATTTTTAAAATGCCAATCGGCAACTATATCTGAAATGCCTATCGGCACCTATATCTGAAAATGCCTATCGACACCTATATCTGAAATGCCTATCGACACCTATATCTGAAATGCCTATCGACACCTACATCTGAAATGCCTATCGACACCTATATCTGAAATGCCTATCGACACCTATATCTGAAATGCCTATCGACACCTATATCTGAAATGCCTATCGACACCTATATCTGAAATGCCTATCGACACCTATTTTTGAAATGCCTATCGGAAACTACATCTGAAATGCCTATCAGCACCTATATTTGAAATGCCTATCGGCAACCATATCTGGAATGCCTATCGGCACCTATATTTAAAATGCCTATCGGCTTCTATATCTGAAATGCCTATCGGCACCTATTTTTAAAATGCCAATCGGCAACTATATCTGAAATGCCTATCGGCACCTATATCTGAAATGCCTATCGACACCTATATCTGAAATGCCTATCGACACCTATATCTGAAATGCCTATCGACACCTATATCTGAAATGCCTATCGACACCTATATCTGAAATGCCTATCGACACCTATATCTGAAATGCCTATCGACACCTATATCTGAAATGCCTATCGACACCTATATCTGAAATGCCTATCGACACCTATTTTTGAAATGCCTATCGGAAACTACATCTGAAATGCCTATCAGCACCTATATTTGAAATGCCTATCGGCAACCATATCTGGAATGCCTATCGGCACCGATATTTGAAATGCCTATCGGCTTCTATATCTGAAATGCCTATCGGCACCTATTTTTAAAATGCCAATCGGCAACTATATCTGAAAGGCCTATCGGCACCTATATCTGAAATGCCTATCGACACCTATATCTGAAATGCCTATCGACACCTATATCTGAAATGCCTATCTGCACCTATATCTGAAATGCCTATCGACACCTATATCTGAAATGCCTATCGACACCTATATCTGAAATGCCTATCGACACCTATATCTGAAATGCCTATCGACACCTATATCTGAAATGCCTATCGACACCTATATCTGAAATGCCTATCGACACCTATTTTTGAAATGCCTATCGGAAACTACATCTGAAATGCCTATCAGCACCTATATTTGAAATGCCTATCGGCAACCATATCTGGAATGCCTATCGGCACCTATATTTGAAATGCCTATCGGCTTCTATATCTGAAATGCCTATCGGCACCTATTTTTAAAATGCCAATCGGCAACTATATCTGAAATGCCTATCGGCACCTACATCTGAAATGCCTATCGACACCTATATCTGAAATGCCTATCGACACCTATATCTGAAATGCCTGTCGACACCTATATCTGAAATGCCTATCGACACCTATATCTGAAATGCCTATCGACACCTATATCTGAAATGCCTATCGACACCTATATCTGAAATGCCTATCGACACCTATATCTGAAATGCCTATCGACACCTATTTTTGAAATGCCTATCGGAAACTACATCTGAAATGCCTATCAGCACCTATATTTGAAATGCCTATCGGCAACCATATCTGTGATGCCTATCGGCACCTATATTTGAAATGCCTATCGGCTTCTATATCTGAAATGCCTATCGGCACCTATTTTTAAAATGCCAATCGGCAACTATATCTGAAATACCTATCGGCACCTATATCTGAAATGCCTATCGACACCTATATCTGAAATGCCTATCGACACCTATATCTGAAATGCCTATCGACACCTATATCTGAAATGCCTATCGACACCTATATCTGAAATGCCTATCGACACCTATATCTGAAATGCCTATCGACACCTATATCTGAAATGCCTATCGACACCTATATCTGAAATGCCCATCGACACCTATTTTTGAAATGCCTATCGGAAACTACATCTGAAATGCCTATCAGCACCTATATTTGAAATGCCTATCGGCAACCATATCTGGAATGCCAATCGGCACCTATATTTGAAATGCCTATCGGCTTCTATATCTGAAATGCCTATCGGCACCTATTTTTAAAATGCCAATCGGCAACTATATCTAAAATGCCTATCGGCACCTATATCTAAAATGCCTATCGACACCTTTATCTGAAATGCCTATCGACACCTATATCTGAAATGCCATTCGACACCTATATCTGAAATGCCTATCGACACCTATATCTGAAATGCCTATCGACACCTATATCTGAAATGCCTATCGACACCTATATCTGAAATGCCTATCGACACCTATATCTGAAATGCCTATCGACACCTATATCTGAAATGCCTATCGACACCTATTTTTGAAATGCCTATCGGAAACTACATCTGAAATGCCTATCAGCACCTATATTTGAAATGCCTATCGGCAACCATATCTGGAATGCCTATCGGCACCTATATTTGAAATGCCTATCGGCTTCTATATCTGAAATGCCTATCGGCACCTATTTTTAAAATGCCAATCGGCAACTATATCTGAAATGCCTATCGGCACCTATATCTGAAATGCCTATCGACACCTATATCTGAAATGCCTATCGACACCTATATCTGAAATGCCTGTCGACACCTATATCTGAAATGCCTATCGACACCTATATCTGAAATGCCTATCGACACCTATATCTGAAATGCCTATCGACACCTATATCTGAAATGCCTATCGACACCTATATCTGAAATGCCTATCGACACCTATTTTTGAAATGCCTATCGGAAACTACATCTGAAATGCCTATCAGCACCTATATTTGAAATGCCTATCGGCAGCCATATCTGTGATGCCTATCGGCACCTATATTTGAAATGCCTATCGGCTTCTATATCTGAAATGCCTATCGGCACCTATTTTTAAAATGCCAATCGGCAACTATATCTGAAATACCTATCGGCACCTATATCTGAAATGCCTATCGACACCTATATCTGAAATGCCTTTCGACACCTATATCTGAAATGCCTATCGACACCTATATCTGAAATGCCTATCGACACCTATATCTGAAATGCCTATCGACACCTATATCTGAAATGCCTATCGACACCTATATCTAAAATGCCTATCGACACCTATATCTGAAATGCCCATCGACACCTATTTTTGAAATGCCTATCGGAAACTACATCTGAAATGCCTATCAGCACCTATATTTGAAATGCCTATCGGCAACCATATCTGGAATGCCTATCGGCACCTATATTTGAAATGCCTATCGGCTTCTATATCTGAAATGCCTATCGGCACCTATTTTTAAAATGCCAATCGGCAACTATATCTGAAATGCCTATCGGCACCTATATCTGAAATGCCTATCGACACCTTTATCTGAAATGCCTATCGACACCTATATCTGAAATGCCATTCGACACCTATATCTGAAATGCCTATCGACACCTATATCTGAAATGCCTATCGACACCTATATCTGAAATGCCTATCGACACCTATATCTGAAATGCCTATCGACACCTATATCTGAAATGCCTATCGACACCTATATCTGAAATGCCTATCGACACCTATATCTGAAATGCCTATCGACACCTATTTTTGAAATGCCTATCGGAGACTACATCTGAAATGCCTATCAGCACCTATATTTGAAATGCCTATCGGCAACCATATCTGGAATGCCTATCGGCACCTATATTTGAAATGCCTATCGGCTTCGATATCTGAAATGCCTATCGGCACCTATTTTTAAAATGCCAATCGGCAACTATATCTGAAATGCCTATCGGCACCTATATCTGAAATGCCTATCGACACCTATATCTGAAATGCCTATCGACACCTATATCTGAAATGCCTTTCGACACCTATATCTGAAATGCCTATCGACACCTATATCTGAAATGCCTATCGACACCTATATCTAAAATGCCTATCGACACCTATATCTGAAATGCCTATCGACACCTATATCTGAAATGCCTATCGACACCTATTTTTGAAATGCCTATCGGAAACTACATCTGAAATGCCTATCAGCACCTATATTTGAAATGCCTATCGGCAACTATATCTGGAATGCCTATCGGCACCTATATTTGAAATGCCTATCGGCTTCTATATCTGAAATGCCTAGCGGCACCTATTTTTAAAATGCCAATCGGCAACTATATCTGAAATGCCTATCGGCACCTATATCTGAAATGCCTATCGACACCTATTTTTGAAATGCCTATCGGAGACTACATCTGAAATGCCTATCAGCACCAATATTTGAAATGCCTATCGGCCACCATATCTGGAATGCCTATCGGCACCTATATTTGAAATGCCTATCGGCTTCTATATCTGAAATGCCTATCGGCACCTATTTTTAAAATGCCAATCGGCAACTATATCTGAAATGCCTATCGGCACCTATATCTGAAATGCCTATCGACACCTATATCTGAAATGCCTATCGACACCTATATCTGAAATGCCTATCGACACCTATATCTGAAATGCCTATCGACACCTATATCTGAAATGCCTATCGACACCTATATCTGAAATGCCTATCGACACCTATATCTGAAATGCCTATCGACACCTATATCTGAAATGCCTATCGACACCTATTTTTGAAATGCCTATCGGAAACTACATCTGAAATGCCTATCAGCACCTATATTTGAAATGCCTATCGGCAACCATATCTGGAATGCCTATCGGAACCTATATTTAAAATGCCTATCGGCTTCTATATCTAAAATGCCTATCGGCACCTATTTTTAAAATGCCAATCGGCAACTATATCTGAAATGCCTATCGGCACCTATATCTGAAATGCCTATCGACACCTATATCTGAAATGCCTATCGACACCTATATCTGAAATGCCATTCGACACCTATATCTGAAATGCCTATCGACACCTGTATCTGAAATGCCTATCGACACCTATATCTGAAATGCCTATCGACACCTATATCTGAAATGCCTATCGACACCTATATCTGAAATGCCTATCGACACCTATTTTTGAAATGCCTATCGGAAACTACATCTGAAATGCCTATCAGCACCTATATTTGAAATGCCTATCGGCAACCATATCTGGAATGCCTATCGGCACCTATATTTGAAATGCCTATCGGCTTCTATATCTGAAATGCCTATCGGCACCTATTTTTAATATGCCAATCGGCAACTATATCTGAAATGCCTATCGGCACCTATATCTGAAATGCCTATCGACACCTGTATCTGAAATGCCTATCGACACCTATATCTGAAATGCCTATCGACACCTATATCTGAAATGCCTATCGACACCTATATCTGAAATGCCTATCGACACCTATATCTGAAATGCCTATCGACACCTATATCTGAAATGCCTATCGACACCTATTTTTGAAATGCCTATCGGAAACTACATCTGAAATGCCTATCAGCACCTATATTTGAAATGCCTATCGGCAACCATATCTGGAATGCCTATCGGCACCGATATTTGAAATGCCTATCGACTTCTATATCTGAAATGCCTATCGGCACCTATTTTTAAAATGCCAATCGGCAACTATATCTGAAAGGCCTATCGGCACCTATATCTGAAATGCCTATCGACACCTATATCTGAAATGCCTATCGACACCTATATCTGAAATGCCTATCTGCACCTATATCTGAAATGCCTATCGACACCTATATCTGAAATGCCTATCGACACCTATATCTGAAATGCCTATCGACACCTATATCTGAAATGCCTATCGACACCTATATCTGAAATGCCTATCGACACCTATATCTGAAATGCCTATCGACACCTATTTTTGAAATGCCTATCGGAAACTACATCTGAAATGCCTATCAGCACCTATATTTGAAATGCCTATCGGCAACCATATCTGGAATGCCTATCGGCACCTATATTTGAAATGCCTATCGGCTTCTATATCTGAAATGCCTATCGGCACCTATTTTTAAAATGCCAATCGGCAACTATATCTGAAATGCCTATCGGCACCTATATCTGAAATGCCTATCGACACCTATATCTGAAATGCCTATCGACACCTATATCTGAAATGCCTGTCGACACCTATATCTGAAATGCCTATCGACACCTATATCTGAAATGCCTATCGACACCTATATCTGAAATGCCTATCGACACCTATATCTGAAATGCCTATCGACACCTATATCTGAAATGCCTATCGACACCTATTTTTGAAATGCCTATCGGAAACTACATCTGAAATGCCTATCAGCACCTATATTTGAAATGCCTATCGGCAACCATATCTGGAATGCCTATCGGCACCTATATTTGAAATGCCTATCGGCTTCTATATCTGAAATGCCTATCGGCACCTATTTTTAAAATGCCAATCGGCAACTATATCTGAAATACCTATCGGCACCTATATCTGAAATGCCTATCGACACCTATATCTGAAATGCCTATCGACACCTATATCTGAAATGCCTATCGACACCTATATCTGAAATGCCTATCGACACCTATATCTGAAATGCCTATCGACACCTATATCTGAAATGCCTATCGACACCTATATCTGAAATGCCTATCGACACCTATATCTGAAATGCCCATCGACACCTATTTTTGAAATGCCTATCGGAAACTACATCTGAAATGCCTATCAGCACCTATATTTGAAATGCCTATCGGCAACCATATCTGGAATGCCTATCGGCACCTATATTTGAAATGCCTATCGGCTTCTATATCTGAAATGCCTATCGGCACCTATTTTTAAAATGCCAATCGGCAACTATATCTGAAATGCCTATCGGCACCTATATCTGAAATGTCTATCGACACCTTTATCTGAAATGCCTATCGACACCTATATCTGAAATGCCATTCGACACCTATATCTGAAATGCCTATCGACACCTATATCTGAAATGCCTATCGACACCTATATCTGAAATGCCTATCGACACCTTTATCTGAAATGCCTATCGACACCTATATCTGAAATGCCTATCGACACCTATATCTGAAATGCCTATCGACACCTATATCTGAAATGCCTATCGGCACCTATATTTGAAATGCCTATCGGCTTCTATATCTGAAATGCCTATCGGCACCTATTTTTAAAATGCCAATCGGCAACTATATCTGAAATGCCTATCGGCACCTATATCTGAAATGCCTATCGACACCTATATCTGAAATGCCTATCGACACCTATATCTGAAATGCCTATCGACACCTATATCTGAAATGCCTATCGACACCTATATCTGAAATGCCTATCGACACCTATATCTGAAATGCCTATCGACACCTATATCTGAAATGCCTATCGACACCTATATCTGAAATGCCTATCGACACCTATTTTTGAAATGCCTATCGGAAACTACATCTGAAATGCCTATCAGCACCTATATTTGAAATGCCTATCGGCAACCATATCTGTGATGCCTATCGGCACCTATATTTGAAATGCCTATCGGCTTCTATATCTGAAATGCCTATCGGCACCTATTTTTAAAATGCCAATCGGCAACTATATCTGAAATACCTATCGGCACCTATATCTGAAATGCCTATCGACACCTATATCTGAAATGCCTATCGACACCTATATCTGAAATGCCTATCGACACCTATATCTGAAATGCCAATCGACACCTATATCTGAAATGCCTATCGACACCTATATCTGAAATGCCTATCGACACCTATATCTAAAATGCCTATCGACACCTATATCTGAAATGCCCATCGACACCTATTTTTGAAATGCCTATCGGAAACTACATTTGAAATGCCTATCAGCACCTATATTTGAAATGCCTATCGGCAACCATATCTGGAATGCCTATCGGCACCTATATTTGAAATGCCTATCGGCTTCTATATCTGAAATGCCTATCGGCACCTATTTTTAAAATGCCAATCGGCAACTATATCTGAAATGCCTATCGGCACCTATATCTGAAATGCCTATCGACACCTTTATCTGAAATGCCTATCGACACCTATATCTGAAATGCCATTCGACACCTATATCTGAAATGCCTATCGACACCTATATCTGAAATGCCTATCGACACCTATATCTGAAATGCCTATCGACACCTATATCTGAAATGCTTATCGACACCTATATCTGAAATGCCTATCGACACCTATATCTGAAATGCCTATCGACACCTATTTTTGAAATGCCTATCGGAGACTACATCTGAAATGCCTCTCAGCACCTATATTTGAAATGCCTATCGGCAACCATATCTGGAATGCCTATCGGCACCTATATCTGAAAATGCCTATCGACACCTATATCTGAAATGCCTATCGACACCTATATCTGAAATGCCTATCGACACCTACATCTGAAATGCCTATCGACACCTATATCTGAAATGCCTATCGACACCTATATCTGAAATGCCTATCGACACCTATATCTGAAATGCCTATCGACACCTATATCTGAAATGCCTATCGACACCTATTTTTGAAATGCCTATCGGAAACTACATCTGAAATGCCTATCAGCACCTATATTTGAAATGCCTATCGGCAACCATATCTGGAATGCCTATCGGCACCTATATTTAAAATGCCTATCGGCTTCTATATCTGAAATGCCTATCGGCACCTATTTTTAAAATGCCAATCGGCAACTATATCTGAAATGCCTATCGGCACCTATATCTGAAATGCCTATCGACACCTATATCTGAAATGCCTATCGACACCTATATCTGAAATGCCTATCGACACCTATATCTGAAATGCCTATCGACACCTATATCTGAAATGCCTATCGACACCTATATCTGAAATGCCTATCGACACCTATATCTGAAATGCCTATCGACACCTATATCTGAAATGCCTATCGACACCTATATCTGAAATGCCTATCGACACCTATTTTTGAAATGCCTATCGGAAACTACATCTGAAATGCATATCAGCACCTATATTTGAAATGCCTATCGGCAACCATATCTGGAATGCCTATCGGCACCGATATTTGAAATGCCTATCGGCTTCTATATCTGAAATGCCTATCGGCACCTATTTTTAAAATGCCAATCGGCAACTATATCTGAAATGCCTATCGGCACCTATATCTGAAATGCCTATCGACACCTATATCTGAAATGCCTATCGACACCTATATCTGAAATGCCTATCTGCACCTATATCTGAAATGCCTATCGACACCTATATCTGAAATGCCTATCGACACCTATATCTGAAATGCCTATCGACACCTATATCTGAAATGCCTATCGACACCTATATCTGAAATGCCTATCGACACCTATATCTGAAATGCCTATCGACACCTATTTTTGAAATGCCTATCGGAAACTACATCTGAAATGCCTATCAGCACCTATATTTGAAATGCCTATCGGCAACCATATCTGGAATGCCTATCGGCACCTATATTTGAAATGCCTATCGGCTTCTATATCTGATATGCCTATCGGCACCTATTTTTAAAATGCCAATCGGCAAATATATCTGAAATGCCTATCGGCACCTATATCTGAAATGCCTATCGACACCTATATCTGAAATGCCTATCGACACCTATATCTGAAATGCCTATCGACACCTATATCTGAAATGCCTATCGACACCTATATCTGAAATGCCTATCGACACCTATATCTGAAATGCCTATCGACACCTATATCTGAAATGCCTATCGACACCTATATCTGAAATGCCTATCGACACCTATTTTTGAAATGCCTATCGGAAACTACATCTTAAATGCCTATCAGCACCTATATTTGAAATGCCTATCGGCAACCATATCTGGAATGCCTATCGGCACCTATATTTGAAATGCCTATCGGCTTCTATATCTGAAATGCCTATCGGCACCTATTTTTAAAATGCCAATCGGCAACTATATCTGAAATACCTATCGGCACCTATATCTGAAATGCCTATCGACACCTATATCTGAAATGCCTATCGACACCTATATCTGAAATGCCTATCGACACCTATATCTGAAATGCCTATCGACACCTATATCTGAAATGCCTATCGACACCTATATCTGAAATGCCTATCGACACCTATATCTGAAATGCCTATCGACACCTATATCTGAAATGCCTATCGACACCTATTTTTGAAATGCCTATCGGAAACTACATCTGAAATGCCTATCAGCACCTATATTTGAAATGCCTATCGGCAACCATATCTGGAATGCCTATCGGCACCTATATTTGAAATGCCTATCGGCTTCTATATCTGAAATGCCTATCGGCACCTATTTTTAAAATGCCAATCGGCAACTATATCTGAAATGCCTATCGGCACCTATATCTGAAATGCCTATCGACACCTATATCTGAAATGCCTATCGACACCTATATCTGAAATGCCATTCGACACCTATATCTAAAATGCCTATCGACACCTATATCTGAAATGCCTATCGACACCTATATCTGAAATGCCTATCGACACCTATATCTGAAATGCCTATCGACACCTATATCTGAAATGCCTATCGACACCTATATCTGAAATGCCTATCGACACCTATATCTGAAATGCCTATCGACACCTATTTTTGAAATGCCTATCGGAGACTACATCTGAAATGCCTATCAGCACCTATATTTGAAATGCCTATCGGCAACCATATCTGGAATGCCTATCGGCACCTATATTTGAAATGCCTATCGGCTTCGATATCTGAAATGCCTATCGGCACCTATTTTTAAAATGCCAATCGGCAACTATATCTGAAATGCCTATCGGCACCTATATCTGAAATGCCTATCGACACCTATATCTGAAATGCCTATCGACACCTATATCTGAAATGCCTATCGACACCTATATCTGAAATGCCTATCGACACCTATATCTGAAATGCCTATCGACACCTATATCTAAAATGCCTATCGACACCTATATCTGAAATGCCTATCGACACCTATATCTGAAATGCCTATCGACACCTATTTTTGAAATGCCTATCGGAAACTACATCTGAAATGCCTATCAGCACCTATATTTGAAATGCCTATCGGCAACTATATCTGGAATGCCTATCGGCACCTATATTTGAAATGCCTATCGGCTTCTATATCTGAAATGCCTAGCGGCACCTATTTTTAAAATGCCAATCGGCAACTATATCTGAAATGCCTATCGGCACCTATATCTGAAATGCCTATCGACACCTATTTTTGAAATGCCTATCGGAGACTACATCTGAAATGCCTATCAGCACCAATATTTGAAATGCCTATCGGCAACCATATCTGGAATGCCTATCAGCACCTATATTTGAAATGCCTATCGGCTTCTATATCTGAAATGCCTATCGGCACCTATTTTTAAAATGCCAATCGGCAACTATATCTGAAATGCCTATCGGCACCTATATCTGAAATGCCTATCGACACCTATATCTGAAATGCCTATCGACACCTATATCTGAAATGCCTATCGACACCTATATCTAAAATGACTATCGACACCTATATCTGAAATGCCTATCGACACCTATATCTGAAATGCCTATCGACACCTATATCTGAAATGCCTATCGACACCTATATCTGAAATGCCTATCGACACCTATTTTTGAAATGCCTATCGGAAACTACATCTGAAATGCCTATCAGCACCTATATTTGAAATGCCTATCGGCAACGATATCTGGAATGCCTATCAGCACCTATATTTGAAATGCCTATCGGCTTCTATATCTGAAATGCCTATCGGCACCTATTTTTAAAATGCCAGTCGGCAACTATATCTGAAATGCCTATCGGCACCTATATCTGAAATGCCTATCGACACCTATATCTGAAATGCCTATCGACACCTATATCTGAAATGCCTATCGACACCTATATCTGAAATGCCTATCGACACCTATATCTGAAATGCCTATCGACACCTATATCTGAAATGCCTATCGACACCTATATCTGAAATGCCTATCGACACCTATATCTGAAATGCCCATCGACACCTATTTTTGAAATGCCTATCGGACACTACATCTGAAATGCCTATCAGCACCTATAAATGAAATGCCTATCGGCAACCATATCTGGAATGCCTATCGGCACCTATATTTGAAATGCCTATCGGCTTCTATATCTGAAATGCCTATCGGCACCTATTTTTAAAATGCCAATCGGCAACTATATCTGAAATGCCTATCGGCACCTATATCTAAAATGCCTATCGACACCTATATCTGAAATGCCTATCGACACCTATATCTGAAATGCCTATCGACACCTATATCTGAAACGCCTATCGACACCTATATCTGAAATGCCTATGGACACCTATATCTGAAATGCCTATCGACACCTATATCTGAAATGCCTATCGACACCTATATCTGAAATGCCTATCGACACCTATTTTTGAAATGCCTATCGGAAACTACATCTGAAATGCCTATCAGCACCTATATTTGAAATGCCTATCGGCAACCATATCTGGAATGCCTATCGGCACCTATATTTAAAATGCCTATCGGCTTCTATATCTGAAATGCCTATCGGCACCTATTTTTAAAATGCCAATCGGCAACTATATCTGAAATGCCTATCGGCACCTATATCTGAAATGCCTATCGACACCTATATCTGAAATGCCTATCGACACCTATATCTGAAATGCCTATCGACACCTATATCTGAAATGCCTATCGACACCTATATCTGAAATGCCTATCGACACCTATATCTGAAATGCCTATCGACACCTATATCTGAAATGCCTATCGACACCTATATCTGAAATGCCTATCGACACCTATTTTTGAAATGCCTATCGGAAACTACATCTGAAATGCCTATCAGCACCTATATTTGAAATGCCTATCGGCAACCATATCTGGAATGCCTATCGGCACCGATATTTGAATTGCCTATCGGCTTCTATATCTGAAATGCCTATCGGCACCTATTTTTAAAATGCCAATCGGCAACTATATCTGAAATGCCTATCGGCACCTATATCTGAAATGCCTATCGACACCTATATCTGAAATGCCTATCGACACCTATATCTGAAATGTCTATCTGCACCTATATCTGAAATGCCTATCGACACCTATATCTGAAATGCCTATCGACACCTATATCTGAAATGTCTGTCGACACCTATATCTGAAATGCCTATCGACACCTATATCTGAAATGCCTATCGACACCTATTTTTGAAATGCCTATCGGAAACTACATCTGAAATGCCTATCAGCACCTATATTTGAAATGCCTATCGGCAACTATATCTGGAATGCCTATCGGCACCTATATTTGAAATGCCTATCGGCTTCTATATCTGAAATGCCTATCGGCACCTATTTTTAAAATGCCAATCGGCAACTATATCTGAAATGCCTATCGGCACCTATATCTGAAATGCCTATCGACACCTATATCTGAAATGCCTATCGACACCTATATCTGAAATGCCATTCGACACCTATATCTGAAATGCCTATCGACACCTATATCTGAAATGCCTATCGACACCTATATCTGAAATGCCTATCGACACCTATATCTGAAATGCCTATCGACACCTATATCTGAAATGCCTATCGACACCTATATCTGAAATGCCTATCGACAACTATATCTGAAATGCCTATCGACACCTATATCTGAAATGCCTATCGACACCTATTTTTGAAATGCCTATCGGAGACTACATCTGAAATGCCTATCAGCACCTATATTTGAAATGCCTATCGGCAACCATATCTGGAATGCCTATCAGCACCTATATTTGAAATGCCTATCGGCTTCTATATCTGAAATGCCTATCGGCACCTATTTTTAAAATGCCAATCGGCAACTATATCTGAAATGCCTATCGGCACCTATATCTAAAATGCCTATCGACACCTATATCTGAAATGCCTATCGACACCTATATCTGAAATGCCTATCGACACCTATATCTGAAATGACTATCGACACCTATATCTGAAATGCCTATCGACACCTATATCTGAAATGCCTATCGACACCTATATCTGAAATGCCTATCGACACCTATATCTGAAATGCCTATCGACACCTATTTTTGAAATGCCTATCGGAAACTACATCTGAAATGCCTATCAGCACCTATATTTGAAATGCCTATCGGCAACCATATCTGGAATGCCTATCAGCACCTATATTTGAAATGCCTATCGGCTTCTATATCTGAAATGCCTATCGGCACCTATTTTTAAAATGCCAATCGGCAACTATATCTGAAATGCCTATCGGCACCTATATCTGAAATGCCTATCGACACCTATATCTGAAATGCCTATCGACACCTATATCTGAAATGCCTATCGACACCTATATCTGAAATGCCTATCGACACCTATATCTGAAATGCCTATTGACACCTATATCTGAAATGCCTATCGACACCTATATCTGAAATGCCTATCGACACCTATATCTGAAATGCCCATCGACACCTATTTTTGAAATGCCTATCGGAAACTACATCTGAAATGCCTATCAGCACCTATATTTGAAATGCCTATCGGCAACCATATCTGGAATGCCTATCGGCACCTATATTTGAAATGCCTATCGGCTTCTATATCTGAAATGCCTATCGGCACCTATTTTTAAAATGCCAATCGGCAACTATATCTGAAATGCCTATCGGCACCTATATCTGAAATGCCTATCGACACCTATATCTGAAATGCCTATCGACACCTATATCTGAAATGCCTATCGACACCTATATCTGAAATGCCTATCGACACCTATATCTGAAATGCCTATTGACACCTATATCTGAAATGCCTATCGACACCTATATCTGAAATGCCTATCGACACCTATATCTGAAATGCCCATCGACACCTATTTTTGAAATGCCTATCGGAAACTACATCTGAAATGCCTATCAGCACCTATATTTGAAATGCCTATCGGCAACTATATCTGGAATTCTTATCGGCACCTATATTTGGAATGCCTATCGGCTTCTATATCTGAAATGCCTATCGGCACCTATTTTTAAAATGCCAATCGGCAACTATATCTGAAATGCCTATCGGCACCTATATCTAAAATGCCTATCGACACCTATATCTGAAATGCCTATCGACACCTATATCTGAAATGCCTATCGACACCTATATCTGAAATGCCTATCGACACCTATATCTGAAATGCCTATCGACACCTATATCTGAAATGCCTATCGACACCTATATCTAAAATGCCTATCGACACTTATTTTTGAAATGCCTATCGAAAACTACATCTGAAATGCCTATCAGCACCTATATTTGAAATGCCTATCGGCAACCATATCTGGAATGCCTATCGGCACCTATATTTGAAATGCCTATCGGCTTCTATATCTGAAATGCCTATCGGCACCTATTTTTAAAATGCCAGTCGGCAACTATATCAGAAATGCCTATCGGCACCTATATCTGAAATGCCTATCGACACCTATATCTGAAATGCCTATCGTCACCTATATCTGAAATGCCTATCGACACCTATATCTGAAATGCCTATCGACACCTATATCTGAAATGCCTATCGACACCTATATCTGAAATGCCTATCGACACCTATATCTGAAATGCCTATTGACACCTATATCTGAAATGCCTATCGACACCTATTTTTGAAATGCCTATCGGAAACTACATCTGAAATGCCTATCAGCACCTATATTTGAAATGCCTATCGGCAACCATATCTGGAATGCCTATCGGCACCTATATTTGAAATGCCTATCGGCACCTATATCTGAAATGCCTATCGACACCTATATCTGAAATGCCTATCGACACCTATATCTGAAATGCCTATCGGAAACTACATCTGAAATGCCTATCAGCACCTATATTTGAAATGCCTATCGGCAACCATATCTGGAATGCCTATCGGCACCTATATTTGAAATGCCTATCGGCTTCTATATCTGAAATGCCTATCGGCACCTATTTTTAAAATGCCAATCGGCAACTATATCGGAAATGCCTATCGGCACCTATATCTGAAATGCCTATCGACACCTATATCTGAAATGCCTATCGACACCTATATCTGAAATGCCATTCGACACCTATATCTGAAATGCCTATCGACACCTATATCTGAAATGCCTATCGACACCTATATCTGAAATGCCTATCGACACCTATATCTGAAATGCCTATCGACACCTATATCTGAAATGCCTATCGACACCTATATCTGAAATGCCTATCAACACCTATATCTGAAATGCCTATCGACACCTATTTTTGAAATGCCTATCGGAGACTACATCTGAAATGCCTATCAGCACCTATATTTGAAATGCCTATCGGCAACCATATCTGGAATGCCTATCAGCACCTATATTTGAAATGCCTATCGGCTTCTATATCTGAAATGCCTATCGGCACCTATTTTTAAAATGCCAATCGGCAACTATATCAGAAATGCCTATCGGCACCTATATCTGAAATGCCTATCGACACCTATATCTGAAATGCCTATCGACACCTATATCTGAAATGCCTATCGACACCTATATCTGAAATGACTATCGACACCTTTATCTGAAATGCCTATCGACACCTATATCTGAAATGCCTATCGACACCTATATCTGAAATGCCTATCGACACCTATATCTGAAATGCCTATCGACACCTATTTTTGAAATGCCTATCGGAAACTACATCCGAAATGCCTATCAGCACCTATATTTGAAATGCAATCGGCAACCATATCTGGAATGCCTATCAGCACCTATATTTGAAATGCCTATCGGCTTCTATATCTGAAATGCCTATCGGCACCTATTTTTAAAATGCCAATCGGCAACTATATCTGAAATGCCTATCAGCACCTATATCTGAAATGCCTATCGACACCTATATCTGAAATGCCTATCGACACCTATATCTGAAATGCCTATCGACACCTATATCTGAAATGCCTATCGACACCTATATCTGAAATGCCTATAGACACCTATATCTGAAATGCCTATCGACACCTATATCTGAAATGCCTATCGACACCTATATCTGAAATGCCCATCGACACCTATTTTTGAAATGCCTATCGGAAACTACATCTGAAATGTCTATCAGCACCTATATTTGAAATGCCTATCGGCAACCATATCTGGAATGCCTATCGGCACCTATATTTGAAATGCCTATCGGCTTCTATATCTGAAATGCCTATCGGCACCTATTTTTAAAATGCCAATCGGCAACTATATCTGAAATGCCCATCGGCACCTATATCTGAAATGCCTATCGACACCTATATCTGAAATGCCTATCGACACCTATATCTGAAATGCCTATCGACACCTATATCTGAAATGCCTATCGACACCTATATCTGAAATGCCTATGGACACCTATATCTGAAATGCCTATCGACACCTATATCTGAAATGCCTATCGACACCTATATCTGAAATGCCTATCGACACCTATTTTTGAAATGCCTATCGGAAACTACATCTGAAATGCCTATCAGCACCTATATTTGAAATGCCTATCGGCAACCATATCTGGAATTCCTATCGGCACCTATATTTGGAATGCCTATCGGCTTCTATATCTGAAATGCCTATCGGCACCTATTTTTAAAATGCCAATCGGCAACTATATCTGAAATGCCTATCGGCACCTATATCTAAAATGCCTATCGACACCTATATCTGAAATGCCTATCGACACCTATATCTGAAATGCCTATCGACACCTATATCTGAAATGCCTATCGACACCTATATCTGAAATGTCTATCGACACCTATATCTGAAATGCCTATCGACACCTATATCTGAAATGCCTATCGACACCTATTTTTGAAATGCCTATCGAAAACTACATCTGAAATGCCTATCAGCACCTATATTTGAAATGCCTATCGGCAACCATATCTGGAATGCCTATCGGCACCTATATTTGAAATGCCTATCGGCTTCTATATCTGAAATGCCTATCGGCACCTATTTTTAAAATGCCAATCGGCAACTATATCTGAAATGCCTATCGGCACCTTTATCTAAAATGCCTATCGACACCTATATCTGAAATGCCTATCGTCACCTATATCTGAAATGCCTATCGACACCTATATCTGAAATGCCTATCGACACCTATATCTGAAATGCCTATCGACACCTATATCTGAAATGCCTATCGACACCTATATCTGAAATGCCTATCGGAAACTACATCTGAAATGCCTATCAGCACCTATATTTGAAATGCCTATCGGCAACCATATCTGGAATGCCTATCGGCACCTATATTTGAAATGCCTATCGGCTTCTATATCTGAAATGCCTATCGGCACCTATTTTTAAAATGCCAATCGGCAACTATATCTGAAATGCCTATCGGCACCTATATCTGAAATGCCTATCGACACCCATATCTGAAATGCCTATCGACACCTATATCTGAAATGCCTATCGACACCTATATCTGAAATGCCTATCGACACCTATATCTGAAATGTCTATCGACACCTATATCTGAAATGCCTATCGACACCTATATCTGAAATGCCTATCAACACCTATATCTGAAATGCCTATCGACACCTATTTTTAAAATGCCTATCGGAAACTACATCTGAAATGCCTATCAGCACCTATATTTGGAAAATGCCTATCGGCAACCATATCTGGAATGCCTATCGGCACCTATATTTTGAAATGCCTATCGGCTTCTATATCTGAAATGCCTATCGGCACCTATTTTTTAAAATGCCAATCGGCAACTATATCTGAAATGCCTATCGGCACCTATATCTGAAATGCCTATCGACACCTATATCTGAAATGCCTATCGACACCTATATCTGAAATGCCTATCGACACCTATATCTGAAATGCCTATCGACACCTATATCTGAAATGCCTATCGACACTTATATCTGAAATGCCTATCGACACCTATATCTGAAATGCCTATCGACACCTATATCTGAAATGCCCTATCGACACCTATATCTGAAATGCCTATCGACACCTATTTTTGAAATGCCAATCGGAAACTACATCTGAAATGCCTATCAGCACCTATATTTGAAATGCCTATCGGCAACCATATCTGGAATGCCTATCGGCACCTATATTTGAAATGCCTATCGGCTTCTATATCTGAAAATGCCTATCGGCACCTATTTTTTAAAATGCCAATCGGCAACTATATCTGAAATGCCTATCGGCACCTATATCTGAAATGCCTATCGACACCTATATCTGAAATGCCTATCGACACCTATATCTGAAATGCCTATCGACACCTATATCTGAAAATGCCTATCGACACCTATATCTGAAATGCCTATCGACACCTATATCTGAAATGCCTATCGACACCTATATCTGAAATGGCCTATCTACACCTATATCTGAAATGCCTATCGACACCTATTTTTGAAATGCCTATCGGAAACTACATCTGAAATGCCTATCAGCACCTATATTTGAAATGCCTATGGGCAACCATATCTGGAATGCCCATCGGCAACCTATATTTGAAATGCCTATCGGCTTCTATATCTAAAAATGCCTATCGGCACCTATTTTTAAAATGCCAATCGGCAACTATATCTGAAATGCCTATCGGCACCTATATCTGAAATGCCTATCGACACCTATATCTGAAATGCCTATCGACACCTATATCTGAAATGCCTATCGACACCTATATCTGAAATGCCTATCGTCACCTATATCTGAAAATGCCTATCGACACCTATATCTGAAATGCCTATCGACACCTCTATCTGAAATGCCTATCGACACCTATATCTGAAATGCCTATCGACACCTATATCTGGAATGCCTATCGACACCTATTTTTTGAAATGCCTATCGGAAACTACATCTGAAATGCCTATCAGCACCTATATTTGAAATGCCTATCGGCAACCATATCTGGAATGCCTATCGGCACCTATATTTGAAAATGCCTATCGGCTTCTATATCTGAAATGCCTATCGGCACCTATTTTTAAAAATGCCAATAGGCAACTATATCTGAAATGCCTATCGGCACCTATATCTGAAAATGCCTATCGACACCTATATCTGAAATGCCTATCGTCACCTATATCTGAAAATGCCTATCGACCACCTATATCTGAAATTCCTATCGACACCTATATCTGAAATGCCTATCGACACCTATATCTGAAATGCCTATCGACACCTATATCTGAAAATGCCTATCGACACCTATATCTGAAATGCCTATCGACACCTATTTTTGAAATGCCTATCGGAAAACTACATCTAAAATGCCTATCAGCACCTATATTTGAAATGCCTATCGGCAACCATATCTGGAATGCCTATCGGCACCTATATTTGAAATGCCTATCGGCTTCTATATCTGAAATGCCTATCGGCACCTATTTTTTAAAATGCCAATCGGCAACTATATCTGAAATGCCTATCGGCACCTATATCTGAAATGCCTATCGACACCTATATCTGAAATGCC